>ML779427.1:206855-232703 GCA_009831015.1 Picea engelmannii
AGGAGGGCAACTGCCAATCTAAGAGAAGAGATTTCACATTCAATAGGTAAGATAAACTCCACACCATGTACTAACTGGAAAGGATAAAAATCAATGGAAGTCTTGACCGAGGTTTAGTACGCCCAAAGTGTTGCATACATCATGATATGTCAGTCAGATTTTCTCTGGCTGACAGTGTTCTGCAAAATGGTCTTGAGAGACTTGTTCACAACCTCTACTTGTCCATTTTCCTAGGGGCAGTAAAGGAAATAATTACCATGCTTAATCCCCAAATTAGATTCTATTTCTTCCATCATTTGATTATGAAAATGACTGCCATGATCAATGACAATATCACTCAGGATTTCGAACCTGGCTATAACTTAATTGAATACAAAGAAGGAAACAGTCTTCCCATCGGATTTAACTGTAGGCATGGCATTGGGCCACTTATTATAGTAGTCAACGACCATGATAATGTGTTTATTCCCCCCAACCGAAGTTGGGTTACAATCCACAAAGTCCACCCCCCACTTGGTGAAGGGACTGAAGGTAATGACTAAATGGAGAGGGTCTAGATGCGAGTGCATTTTCCAAGTGAACACCTGGCATGGGAAACCCTTCTTAACCACTTCAACACAATCTTAAAAGATATATGACCAAAAATAACTGGCTCGCAAAATTTTCTGGGTCATCGCAAGCCCATATAAATGACCACCACAAGCCCCACTGTGATAGTGTAACACCCTTTTTCCCGTAGTTTGTAAATATAACTACATTGGCCAAGGAAATATGGCAAACTCAAAGGTTTGAATGTTTGATTTGATGGACCTTTGTATAAAAGCTCGATGAATGTAAATTATGTTATTTTAATAGAAAATAGATACGTGTTGCATGACTACTAGAAAGGGGATGTACTAAGAGAGACCATGAATGCTATGAAAGAGATGGTGGAGGGGACCAGGAATGGTTGCGTTAACCTCCACTGAACCAGTTCTTTACTAGATTTAATTTCTCAAGATCAGAACAACCCTCTGACCTAGGAATGAATTATGGTTAGGATGGTAGGTGGGAAGACCTTCTCAAGAGTTAAGGAGGTGATGGGGCAGACCACCCATCTGTAAGGCTTCTAGACCTAACCACAGACTAGGAACTTGGGCCACACACAATCTTGCTAGAAAAGGAAAGAAAGGAAAGCGTGGGGGTCACAAAGGAGATCTACGAAGAGTGCAGAGACAAGAGACGAAGCTCTCAGATTCAAGGAAGAACTATGAAAAGAGTGTGTTCTGATCGCGGGAAATAGAGACTGAGTCAGAAGAAGGAGAGTAACCTTCATCCCTATCTATTTTTGTACCAGAAGAAGATATTCAATCTCAAAGCATCGTGGTCTAGCTCAGGGGTGGCTAGTGGTAAATCCGTTAGAAGTGATTGAGGCTATGGTTGGGTGGAAATGGGCACCCCTTCCAGAAATTACTTCACGTTATCTACTTCTGATAAGTGTTTCCATACTTTATGCGTTGAATTGGGAATTAATGATTGCATGCATGTATTTACATATTTGTAAATGGTTTCTGCATTGAAAAGGTTAAATTATGTATATACATTGGCTTCCTTGAGAACTTATGCTTATGCTTTTCTCGTATTCTCTAGTTTAACTCTCGAAGGTGTTTCCCCCCAGGGAGATACCTCACAGCTCCAAAATCGAGGAAAGACTCTTGGCACTGCTACCATCTCGGTAATCTCATGAGTTTACACCAACCTGTTTCAGAATTTAAGGTTCTACGAATTAGGAAGGCATTTCCTTCAAACTAATATCCTGAGAGACCTTGAACTCACATCCACGCCTTAACTAAAACCCGGCTAAGATTAGAGCTCACAACCCGAGAGTCATCTAAAGGTCAATGTGACCTGGGTCTAGGAACCCTACACTAATCCTGAAAATATCTAATTCATAATGGCTTCAGAGTTTCGGGAGTTCGATGCGTGGAATGTCAAACTTCACGATAGTCAAAGTTACCTGAACTCCCTGAGTAACAAGAGCCATAGACGAATCAAGAACCTGGAAGAGGAGGTGAATGCGAACCGTTCATCGGGAAGAACAACTATATCAGTCGTCAGATCGACTCAAAGACCCATTGGATTTAACGAATCAAACACCATCTGCTCGATTAGATCGATAGTTGGGATTCATTGTGGACCACAAAGGTGAAATTAGTGGACATGCTAGTTCATGGTCCACAATCAACCAACATCACTGATCTCATTGAGGATGGAAGATCAACGATCATGATTATATAGAATCGGGTGATCACTTCCCAGATTGTGGATATTGGGCCCTGCAATCATTGTGAACCATCGATCTATGAATGAAGATCGATGGTGGGGAATCATTACGGAGAGGGAAGGTGAAATTAGCGGACGTGCTAGTTCATGACCCATAATTCACCAATGTCATTGATCTCGTCAGGATGGATGATCAACGACCACAATTAGACTATGTTGGGAGAGTACCTTTCATATTGCATATATTGAGATCTTCGATAAATAGCGAACATGTTGGGGCCCCACAATCACTATGAGCCGTCGGTCAGTGAAAAAATTGATATTGTCCAGATCATGACCGTGAAAACCCGAGGGAGGTTGAAAGATGATCAGATTGGAGTGATGAGGGTACGTGTTGCCTCTGACCCAACTACGTGTCAGCCCCTGGCACATGCATACCTCACCCACGTGGTTAGTGAAATGACTGGGATTCTGGGAGTCTCGGACTTTGAGACTCTGGAGGATTCCAGGTGCTTTAAAAATCCCTAAAGTGTCAAAGTGTTGGAGTAGAACCTAGCCGTTAGCACAGGAAGGAACGTGGTAGTAGATCATTGACTCCGGAGAAGAACAATTTGGAGGAACGCGAGGAGTGAATTCCCAAAGTGGATCACAGTTGTCGATCGTGAAGGGATGCTTAGCGGTCGATCTGTAACTCTGGGTACATAGTATTTTAGAAGAAAAAAGCGTTGGAATGTTGAAACTCTCGAACGTCGAAGTCTCGAAGTGGATCAACAATAAATTTAGTATTAAGTAGTAAAAACATCCAATACAAATATAATAGTGAAGAACCATGTCTAAGCATCCAATGCAGGATTGGGCTCTCTAAGTGTATATAATGATATCCTGTAAGCAAAGTCAGAATCCATGGTTGGCTTTATCCAGTAGAAGTATAATCTATTAAAAGGGTTGGTCCCACTATATGTTTATCCATAAAAAAAAATGTAGAGCTGCTACGTGTAAGAAAAGTAGTGTTGCAGATCATTACTGTCAACTGTTATAACTGAAAGCTCCTGTGTATTGTGATTTGATCTTAGTAAATATAAAGCAATGGAAGTTGTCTATTTTGAATAGTGATATATGTCGGCATTTGTGGAATTTGTGGAGTGAAAATCCATATGAATCTGGATAGCTGATTTACGTGCTCAAAACACGACATTTTTGCTTGCATCCCAAACATAAATATCATTATGGGTGCCGCACTTTGAAAAATGTTTATTGAATGAATGAGTGAATTTCCAATCAATAATTAAATGTATGCATTTCAAAAGAGCGTAGTCTAAACGTTCCATTTTTTTTTTCTTTTTTATCAAATTTACAGAAATTCAGTCAAAAATTGTTGGAACTCTATATTTAAATGTATGTATTTCAAGAGAGTGTATTTTAAATGTTTTTTTTTGCGTTTTTATCAAATTTACTAAAAATTCAGTCAAAAAAATTGTTTGAATTTCAGATTTGAGTGATGGAGTATGTATATTTCTACTGTTTTAAGGATTTTTCAAGGTGTTGAATCTATTTATACATTCAAAAATGTTATTTAAACAACAACAAAAAAGACGATTTCACCAAGATCTGTTTAGCCAGATTTAAATGAAAATGTTCAAAAGGTCAAATGTTTAGACAACGCCTTCTAAAAATATTTCAGCATCTGCTTGATATGTGATTGTGCCACAATCCTATGCAAAAGTTTGAAGTTTATACACAGTGAAATTAAATCTATTTATTAGCACAAGTTCTATTTCCATGAAAATGAGATAGATTGCCATAAATGGGGTTTGTTAAAGCTATTTATTAGCACAAGTGGGGTTGGCTATACTATATGTTTGATAAGTTGGGGTTGGGTATACTAACCCTTCAAGATGTTTTATTGATAAGTTACTGGATAAGTCTAAACATTTTATTTTTTTGGTGCAATTTCATCAATTGATATCTATAATTCCAAACATTCTTCTAATTTTCTATTTTGATTTTATTAAAGTTATTTATGCAAAATGTGAGGTTTGGTATGTTAACCATTAAGGATTTTTGTTAAGTTATTGGATAAATCTAAACATTTAACTTTTTTTTTAATGTAATCTCAACAACTTCAACAACTGATATCTATAATTCCAACCATTTTTCTAAATTTCTAGTTTGATTTTATTAAAGTTATTTATGCACAAAAGTGAAGTTTTGGTATGTTGATCATTAAGGATTTTTTATAAGCTATTGGATAAATCTAAACATTTAACTTTTTTTGCTCTTTTTTTATGTAATCTCAACAACTAATATCTATAATTCCAACCATTTTTCTAAATTTCTTTTGATATTTTGGATAAAATTGATTGAAAAATATACCAAAAAATTTACAAAAATTCACTATTTAAACTAGGCATAAGCGATCTATTTAAGGGAAAAGTTCCACAACTTGTATGCGTGTATAATTTAATTTTTTATCACTGTATATGTTCATTCTATTTTAGTCAATAGCATTTAAATACCTTATGGTAAAGTCATAAATGTTGCTGTAGTAGTTAGACGTTCTTGGATTTAAGAATATGTTTAAGCACTTTACCACTAAGTTCTTAGATGATGTTGCTTTAGTTCCTCCATAAGCCTATACTTCTAATTTATTTTTATTACAACATTTATAAATGTCCCCTAAATAGGCCTTGTATTTGGATTTATCTTTGTACAAAGACAAAAACATTTTATGAAGCTCGTGGTACATACCATGACATCATTTTCTAGGGTTACTATGAAGCTCTCCATACGTACCATGCCATCATTTTCTACTAAACATACTTTTCAACGAGATAGGTTATGAATCACTTATAATTTTAAGATAGGTTATGAAGTAGTTAATTTCTATTTTATTTAGCAAGTAGATGTTGCAGTTCACCTAGTAATGATGTAACACATTAACGTACATATTGTGATGCAAAAATACAAACAACAACCATGAATACAAATAGCATGAACAAACATAGCAATTTTATTTTTGTAAAGAAATATGACAAATTTCAAACATAACCAATATAGATTTCTAATGTTCCATCAAGCCTTGCTTTGGACCTATTATTGATTGAGAGGAAAACCTTAGTTAGATTCATATGGATTTAGTATTTCTACATTAAATCATCATCTTGGTCTTCAATGTTGTTCACAATAAGTTGTGTCACTTCAATAATGTAAAGGGTGTGCTTTTTATTGAATGATGACCCTAAAGTGGCCCATGGTTGGTTGCCTCATAATAGCTCTACATGGATGGTTTTGACTAGATCTTTTGGTGATTTTTATCTTAAGGATGGTTTTGACTAGATCTTTTGGTGATTTTTATCTTAAGGATGGTTTTGACTAGATCTTTTGGTGATTTTTATCTTTAGGATGGTTTTGACTAGAGTTTTTGGTGATTTTTATCTTAAGGACTTTGCTTGATGACTTTGTTTAATTGAAAGAGTTGAGTTGATTTTTTTGATTGCAAGTCTATTATTAACATTGGCTTGTCTACGCAATAACAATGTTTGAATTGGTATTTGATCTCCACTATTTTTCCTTTGGGATGGGATGCATTGTCTAATAAGGAGGTTGTGGACAATTTGGCAACAACAACCATTGTAATACCCCAAGGTTGAGCCCCTGCTAATTTGTAATGACGTTTAATGATGTGTATAGTCAGGTGAGCCAAGTGTTTATAATATGGGTGGCTTATGTGTTTATTATACCGGAGAGCTTAGATGCTAAGGCTAGTGAGCCTATTTTTGTATATGTAATTATGCAGATCATTAATAAAAATACATTGATGCATGTAGACCGACCACGATAAACGAGGACGGGGGACTAATCTCCACTAGGAAGGGAAAGGGAAGGGGATAAGAGGCTAGGAAAGGGGGTTAAGCTTGAGGGATTTCCTCCAAAAGAATATTATAATATCTAAAAGGCTAAGGTTTGGACATAACCTTTTATCCTAATTTCTTTTGGGAGGAGTAATGAATCACAAGTGGAGGGGAAGAGAACTCCTGGAGATCCATGTGTCATCCAGGACGGATGCAAATATATGTGGAGAATTCATCTCTTTTGGGAATATTTTTCCCCATTCACTCATGCATGTAGCAGGCACGTAGTCGACCATATTTCTCCATTTTTGAACTCTCTGCCATCGCAAACCTCTATAACTTGCACCATTTTCCGCCATTGTTGAACTCTCTGGCATCGTGAACCTCTGTAACTTGTACACATTGGTATTTTTCTAAGTCATACCCTGCCTTACCCGAGTTTTATTGTTGCCTTCACCCTTGGCCGTTTGACTTAGGAGTTGGACAGAAGAGGCAAGTTGTCAGGCTTGTGGTTTTGAAGAGGTAGGTTGTTAGGCCCATGGATTGAAGAAGAAGGTTGTCAGGCTGATGAGAAACTCTCTCCAAGTGAGAAAGATTGGTGGGGAAGTGATTTATCTTGGAGGGAGTCCAGTAGTATATACAAAGATCTGAGAATTCCTGATCTAACCTATTGTTGAAGCCCTAGAAGGGAAGTGGAGCACCCGATGGACTGTGGAATAGTGAAGGTGTATATTCCTGGGGTGGGACAGGCATGTGGGGAATGAGAGCCTGTGAGCGGTGGACATAAGTATGCTCCTTAGAGGCAATCATTCCTGTTGCATTGTGCAACTTTCCATAGTAACAGCCTAGCCTAGGATTTCCTTTACCCTGGGTGGAGTTTAGTCCCAGCTCGGGGGTGACCCACTGTTGATAGATTGGAGCAATGCGGTCTAAGGCTGGGAGGTTCGTGAAAGGTCTTCACACAGTTGGTGTACTTCAATTAAAAGATAAGTATCATTTTTGTGTTAATATCAAATGATTTGTTTCAGTGAATGTCTGTTATTTATGAGAATTGCATGTGTTTGCTGCATGTATGATTTACTATTAATTCTGCATGAATTTGTGTATGAGAAGAATGTTTATATCTGTTAAATTAGCATTATATATGTATATATATGTGTATTGGATTTTGAAAACAAAGTAGAGGGAAATTTTTTTGGTAGCATGCCTGACCCTGGGATGGATGGGTACATTACAATATGGTATCAAAACCCATGGTTTCAACATTGAGCCTGGATGGGCCACGAATGTGGAATTTGGAGTCAAAATTCCATAAGGAATTAATGTACAGAGTGCTAGAGTGGCACTGAGAGAGCTCCTGGGTGGTATTGGAAATCTCAAGAGGTATAGTGGTTCGAGAAAGTTAGCAGACAAAGGAGATCACGATAATCATGGGTGTAGAACCACAAAATTAAATTTGGGTCATTGGATTTCCCCAAGTGGTTCGACAGTTTTGTGTTCGAGGAAATCTGTTGAAGATTGCGCGGTGAAGAAATTGCCGAAGTACCGAAGCTATGGAAAGAAATTGTTCGACAGATGATAGTTTGAGAGTTTTGAAAGTATGTAGATGAGAAGAGATCTTATGAAGTGCCAAAATCATGGAACGTCAGGGTGACATAGACCTGATTGATAGTTCGACAGTTTGAAAAGTGTCGATGAGAAAAAAAAATTGTCGGAGTCCCAAAGCTATGGGAAGCAATTGTTCGACAATCGTCAGTTCAGGAGTTTTGAAAATATGCATATGAGAAGAGATCTTCCGAAGTGCCGAAATCACAGAATGTCAGGGTGACATAGACCTGATCGATAGTTCGACAGTTTTTAAAAGTGTCGATGAGAAAATAAAGTTGTCAAAGTACCGAAGCTACGAGAAACATTTTTTTGGCAGTCGATAGTTCAAAAGTTTTGAAACAAATGTCGATGATAAAACAAAATCACCGAAGTCCCAAAGCTACGGGAAGCATTTGTTTGAAAATTTTACATTTTGACAAAAAGTGTCGATGAGAATAAATCTCCAAAGTCCCAAAGAGTCAGATATGATGTGGCATGATGATGTCACCTAGGGTGACGTGGACMTACCCTAAGTCTGCCACATGTCACATTTTTTTGTACTTTTGACAATCCATTAGAACTGTTTGGGACCTAACATGTGTCACTCAATGGTGGGGCCACATGTCACCACCTTGATTGATGACAACTGTGCTATGTGGAGCCCGRGAGGTTAAGAAGCTTGAGCATTCGACATTCAGGAGAAAATTGTTGGAAGAACTTTCGGATCTCTGAAACCCTGGAGTCCCRAAGTCCCGAAGTTCTGAAGTAACGAAGCACCAAAGTGACGTGGCTTGATATTGTCACATGGGGTAACGTGGGTACAAAATATGCATGCCACATGTCAGTGTGTTTTGTGCTTTTAAAAGAATGATTTTTCCAGTTAGAACTTAGCATGTGTCACCCCTAGGATTGGGTCATGTGTTCGCTTCTAATGTTCTTCCACGTGGTGCCAGATCCTGCAGTTCGGAGACTTGGCACTCCGAAGGAACTTGGTCAAGAGTTGTTAAGTATGAATACTCCCGAAGCTTCAAAGAGTGGAGTAAATCCTCATCATTGACTAGGAGAGGACACGTAGAAGTATATCCCATGGTCCGGAGACTGGTTACTCTAGAGGAATTGTGTTGTAGTTGCGTTGAGTCAAGAAATCTTGGAGGTTGGAGTTAATATCGACCATTGATTGAGAGATGAAACATGGTGGAAGGAGAGGATATCCGGTAATTCGACACTCCAAGAGATATGTGAATAAGTTCTTTGGAAATCCTAGAAGCCCAGAGTTTCATGGTAAATATCAGTCGTTGGATGTTGGGAATTTGTGGACCGTTGATCCACCGTCCTTCGCAAGATCGCCAATTCGGTGCTCCAGGAGATTTGAAATTTTGGAGTTACGAAAACCTCCAAAGCTCCAAAGTGCGAAAGTTATGAATAAGCACCTATCAGCTTAGTGCCTGGTCACCACCATGGTCACATGAATTTGGGGGACGAAAAAAAAGGGGCTAGCGCCTGAAATTTTGTTTTAAGAATAGGAAAGGGATTAGAGAAAGATCCTGTGAGGTTCTTGATTGCACAAACCTACACCTAACAAAGTAAGGAAGGTCTGTAAACCTGAAGAAGGGATCCAACAAGGATCCAAGAGCCAATTCAACTCTAAGAAATAAGACAATTGTTTAAAGATTACCTTCCAGGAAGCACAGTTGTTCAAGTATCCATAAATTCTTGCTCAAAACTCAGAATTGAGCATGGAAATAGGCATTGGAAAGGTATTGAACAATAGAAGATAATTGTTCACCCATAAATTGGATCTAATAAATCAATTTCTCAGGAAATCAGTAGAAAATAATTCATATATATATATTAATGAATCAGAATGGTTCATGTTTTCATGAAATTATTAAGAACAATTAGCTTGACAAAGTTCTGTTGGCTGCACATTTTTGCAGAATTAACAACTGTTATATCATAATCAACACAAAGTGTAGATTTATGTATTATACACAGATAGTCTACATTCAAGAAGATGAAATCAGAGGGATGAATTTCTAGTTGGGTATGGAAGGAACCAAATCCAGTGGACATGGAGGAGGAAAGGAGGAAGACATAAATCTGGCTGAGACCCTCAAAAAATTGCAGACAAATTTCCAGATCCACAAGGATGATAATGAGAGTCTTATGAATGCCAAGGAACAACAGGAAGAATTCAATATGAAGTTAATGAAAATTCTGGACAAAATTGAAAAGGAGTTGGATAAGGAGAGTGGCTCCAACAAATAAGGAACCCACATAACCCCTGAGGAAAAAGGAAGATCAAGGAGTGATAGAAGACATCACCATCACTCCCAAAAGCATTCCAATAAGAGAGCACACAAAAAATCAAGTCCATCCCCTGTCAGGAAGCATAGGAGGTCTGGGGTGGATGAATTGAAAGGAGAAATGAACAAGATCAAAACTCCTACCTTTGATGGAGAGCACAAGAAGGATGAAGATGTTGAGACATGGATGTTAGGCATGAGGAAGTACTTCCAATTGCATAACTATTCCTCTCATGCAGAAGGAATAATTGCTATTTATCAGCTGAAAGTAAAAGCATCCATGTGGTGGGATCAGCTTGTGCAAGTGCAACACATCAGAGAGAAGAGTGTTACATGGAAGAAATTCAAGAAGAATTTTGAGAAGAAATACTTGACCAAGATTTATTATGAAAAAAATATGAAATATTTCTTTGAACTCAAACCGGGCATCATGACCATTGATCAATATGAAAGGAGATTTTTAGAACTGTTGAAGTATGTCTCCTTCATCAAAGATGAGGTAGTAAAGATTAAAATATATTTGAGTGGGTTGCCATCTTTCGTCAGTGACAAGATTCAATATGATGATCCCAAGACTTTGGAGGAAACCATAAGGAGAGACAAGTGCTTATATGATTAGCATAAGGAAAATCCTATTTTCCAAAGAGCTTGGGAAGACAAGAAGAAGTTTAAGAGGGAACAAATGAAGAAGGGTAACAAGCCACCATTTTTCAGAAACAGTCCTTAAGGACAACCATCTTTTAGAGAGCACAAAATGACTAAGGTAGGTGGGCAAAGGCCAAGGCAGGCACCCATTCAATGTTGGGGTTGTAAAGGAGACCACAAGTATAGAGATTTTCCTCACAAAATTGACAAAGTGAGAGTTATCCACAATGTAGAATAAGCAGAAACAATGCAGGACATGGGAAAAAGTGTACCTAGGATCTATGCATCCCTGGACAACAAGCAAGCATAGTTTCAATAACACATGATTGAATTAGAAGGTATGATCAATAACCATGCCTTTACTATTTTAATAGATTCTGGAGCTAGTCATAGCTATATAGATCCTAAGGTAGTGGAAATATTGCAATTTCCAAGAAGAAAGCATGAGAAATCTTGTCTAGTACAACTAGCTACTAGAGGCAAGAGAAAATTTGTTGAGCTAGTTAAATCATGTCCAATGGACATGAATCAGATAAGTACTAAGGAGGATTTGAACATCATTCCCTTGGTTTCATATGATTGTCTAATTTGTATGGATTGGTTGGATCAACACCATGTTGTATTAGGCTATCATAACAAGGCATTTACTTACCTGGATGAGGAAGGGAACCCAAGAACAGTCCAAGGAATTCCTAGGGCCGTTATTGTTTGAGAGATCTCAACAATGCAATTGAAGAAGTGTTACAGGAAGGGATGCCAAATATTTGCATCCCATATGGAGGAAACACCTAAGGATAAGGTTCCAAATCTGGAGGATCACTCAATCCTAAAATATTTTGAAGATATTTTTAAGGAGATACTAGGACTACCCCCAAAGAGAGATATTGATTTCTCTATAAATTTGAGGCCTGGAGAAGATCTAGTATCAAAGACTCCCTACAAAATGAGTACACTAGAGCTGAAGGAACTACAAATGTGGCTTGAAGAACTTCTGAAGAAGGGGTATATATGCCCAAGTGTGTCACCTCGGGGCGCCCTAGTATTATTTGTGAAGAAGAAAGATGGGACATTGAGATTGTGCATCGATTTCAGACAATTGAACAAGGTAACTATAAATTACAAGTATCCTTTACCAAGGATCGATGATCTCTTTGATCAATTAAAGGATGCAAGGATATTATGAAAGATTTATCTCATGTTAGGATATCATCAAGTAAGGATCATAGATGAAGATATCAAAAAGACCACCTTCAAGATAAGGTATGGTCATTACAATTTCACAATGGTGCCATTTGAGTTATTAAATGCACCAACTATTTTCATGTTCTTAATGAATGGTGTTTTTTGGGAATATTTAGACAAGTTTGTCATTGTCTTTTTGGTTGACATCCTTGTATATTCCAAATCAGAAGAATAACATGAGAATAATTTGAGGATGGTGTTACAAGTGTTAAGAGAGCACCGATTGTATGCCAAATTGAGAAAGTGCTCATTTTATCAAAATTGAATTCACTATTTGGGGCATATCATATCCGAAGAAGGGATAACAGTGGACCCTGAAAAGATTGATGCCATTAAAGGGTGGACAACACCTAATAATGTGACAAAATTTAGATCCTTCATGGGTCTAGTTGGCTACTACAGAAGATTCATTACAGGGTTTTCAAGAATTGCTCACCCAATCACTTCCTTGCAAAGGAAGGGGGTGAAGTTTCAATGGACATTAGAATGTGAAAAGAGCTTCAAACAATTGAAACAATTGTTAACCAGTGCTCCAATTCTGAGGATTGTTGATCCAAATGAATATTTCGTGGTTTGCACAAATGCATGCAAAGAAGGACTTGGTGGAGTCCTCATTCAGAATGGGTTTGTGATTTGTTTTGAATCCAGAAAATTGAAAGAGCATAAAAGGCTCTATGCCAATCATGATTTGGAGTCGGCAGCCATAGTACACAGCTTGAATAAATGGAGACACTACCTCATGGGAAAGAGGTTTGAGCTGAGGACAAACCATAATGGTCTAAAATATTTGTTTGATCGGCCAACTTTGAATGCTAGGAAGAGTATATAGTTAGAATTCCTCTATGAGTATGACTTTGATGTTAAGCACATCAAAGGAAAAGAGAACAAAGTGGCTGATGCACTCAGCAGGATAGTGCATGAAATGCATGCTACAACCATTAGCATGTATCAAACTAATCTTAAAGGAATAATATCTGAGGCTACAAAAGTAGATTTGCAGTACATGGAATTGGTAACAAAATTACAACAAGATAAATGAATATTATGAATTGGGAAATGATGGAATTCTCTTGTACATGAACAAAATTTATGTACACAATTCTCATGAATTGAGGTGTATGATTTTGAAAGAGATGCATAATGTAACTTATGTTGGACACCTAGGATATCAAAAAAAAGTGGCACCAGTCAAGAGCCAATATTATTGGCTAGGCATGAAAAATGAGATTGTTGAGTACATTGCTAAATGTTTGGAGTGTCAAAAGGTCAAGAATGAGCATAGAAACCCAGCTGGGTTGCTGCAACCATTTCCCATTCCTGAGTGGAAGTGGGAAGTGGTGACAATGGATTTCATCACCAAATTGCCCAAAACAAGAAAGAAACATGATGCTATCATGGTGGTGGAAAAGTTTACTAAAGCCGCCCATTTAATTCCTATGAAAGTTACTCACAAACAAACTAGTGTTGTTGATATTTATATGATGGAAGTAGCATGCTTGCATGGCATACCCAAGACAATTGTGTCTCATAGAGACCCAAATTTTACCTCAAAGTTATGGAGGGGATTATTCAAAGGGTTTAGAACAAATATGAACTTCAACACAACTGATCATCCTGAGGCTGATGGGAAAACAAATAGAGTGAACCAAGTGATAGAGGATATGCTAAGGATGTACCTCATGGACAAACCATATAAATGGGAATATTATCTACACTTGGTATAATTTTCCTACAACAATGGGTACCAAGCATCATTGAATATGAGCCCATTCGATACACTTTATGGAAGAAAGTGCAACACACCAATAAGCTGGGACAACCCAACTGACAGAGCATTGATTGGGCCAGCGTTTATCAGGGAAATGGAAGAGAAAATGTTGAAGATAAAACATAATTTAAAGGTTGCCCAAGACAGACAGAAAATCTAAGTTGACAAGGGAAGAATGCACAGGTAATTTAAAGTGGGTGATCATGTTTTCTTGAAGGTGAAGGCCAATAGATGTTCCTTGAAGTTGGGAAACTGTTCCAAGTTGGAAGCCAGATATTGTGGATCATTTGAAATCCTAGAGATGATTGGACTGGTAGCGTATATGGTTTCATTTCCTACATCTATGTCTATACATAATGTATTCCATGTATCATTTCTTAAGAAATATATACATGATGTTGATCATGTTATTGATTGGAATGTGATTCAGGTGGAGAAAGAAAGCACTTTTCAAGTGCATCTGATATGCATTTTGGACTAGAAAATAAAACATCTATGGAATGGATCCATAGGGCTTGTAAAGGTCCAATGGACCTGGTACAGTCCCGAGGATGCAACGTGGGAGCATGAATATGTTATGTGGGAAGAATACCCGCATCTTTTTGAATATTTTTGAAAATATTGTTGTAATATGTAAATATGATGCACTAAGGACATTGCATAAATAAGGGGATGGGATTGTAATACCCCAAGGCCGAGCCCCTACTAATTTGTAATGATGTTTAATGATGTGTATAGGATGGTGAGCCAAGTGTTTATAATATGGGAGGCTTATGTGTTTATTAGGCCGAAGAGTTTATATGCTAAGGCCAATGAGCCTATTTTTGTATATGTAATTATGCAGATCATTAATAAAATTATATCGTTGCGTGTAGACCGACCACAATAAACGAAGATGGGGGACTAAGCTCCACTAGGAAGGGAAAGGGAAGGGGATAATAGGTTAGGAAAGGTGGTTAATCTTGAGGGATTTCCTTCAAAGGAGTATTATAATATATTCCTAAAACGCTAAGGTTTGGACATAACTTTTTATCCTAAGTTTTTTTGGGAGGAAGAATGAATCCCAAGTGGAGGGGAAGAGAGTTCCTGGAGAGCCATGTGTCATCTAGGATGCATGAAAATATATGTGGATAATTCATCTGTTTTAGGAATCATTTTCTCCATTCACTCATGCATTGAGCAGGCATGCAGTCGGTCATCTTTCTCCATTGTTGAACCCTCTACCATCGTGAACCTCAGTAAATTGTGCCATTTTATGCCATTGTTGAACACTCTTTCACAGTGAACCTATGTAAATTGTGTGCATTGGTAGTTTGATGAGCCATACCCTGCCTTACCCTAGTTCTGTTGTTTCCTTCCCCCTTGGCCGTTTGACTTAGGAGTTGGACATAAGAGGCAGGTTGTCAGGCCTATGTTTTTGAAGAGGTGAGTTGCCAGGCCTGTGTTTTTGAAGAGGCGAGTTGTGAGGCCCATGGATTGAAGAAGCAGGTTGTCAATCCTGTGAGAAAATATCTTCAGGTGAGAGAGATTTTTGGGGAAGTGATTTCTCCTGGAGGGAGTCCAACAACAACTACAGAGCTCTGAGAATTCCTAATCTGGCTTGTTGTTGAAGCCTTGGAAGGTAAGTGGAGCATCTGATAGACTATGGAACAATGAAGGTGTATATCCCCAGGGTGGGACATGTATGTGGGGAATGAGAGTCTATGATATGTGGGTGTAAGTAGGCTCCTTGGAGGGAATCCTTCCTGTTGCATTGTGCATCTTTCTGTAGTCTCAAACTAGCCTAGGATTTCCTTTACCTTGGGTGGAGTTTAGTCCCAGCTCGAGGGTGACCCATTGTTGATAGCTGGGAGTAGTGTGGTCTAAGTCTAAAAGGTTTGTGGAAGGTCTGCACACAGTCAGTGTACTTCAATTAAAAGATAAGTATCATTTCTGTGTTAATATCAAATGATGTATTTCAATGCATATTTGTTATTCATGAGAATTGCATGTGTTTGTTGCATGTATGCTTTACTGTTAATTCTGCATGAATCTATGTATGAGAAGAATGTTTATATCTGTTAAATTTTCATTATATAGATATGTATATCATAGTTTTAAAATAGAGTAGAGGGAGAGATTTTTTCTAGCTTAGCATGTTCGACCCTGGGATGGCTGGGTACGTTACAACCATGGAAACAACTACATGTAGAGATTTAGTGAAATATGTTGTTCGAGCATGGAGGATAAAATATCCATTTTTTGTACCACATTCTACATTAGTTTGTTTATTCCTAAATATTTTATTTCCATCCAAGGAAAATTTAAAATATCGAATAACTCATGACTCTAGCACTAAAGGAATGATAGAACACATCATTTTAGTGTTAATTATGGATTTTTGCACATATCTAGAAATTAAGACATATGCATTTTGTCATAAAGAGTGAGGCAAATACAACCTACATTACAATGCACAAACACAATCAATGATTTTAATGCTTTGAATGATGTATCTAAAAATTAAATAGAATCACGTGCTATTAGGAACTCAAGATTCTAGAGAGAACACAATCCCAAAGAAAACTTGTTTGAGTGTATTTCCACTGGTGATGGTCAGAAATGTTTCACAGTTGATGATCTTACAAACATCAAGGATGAGTGCAAGCTAATGAAGGTCTCTCATGACAGGTTAGAGCAATGAAAATATGGAAAATAAACAATTTGTTGACTTAGAGGGATGATTTGAGGTAGCTCAACAAATTTAATATGATGTAACAAGATGAAATGCGGGAAATTAAATTAGCTTCCATGATATATAATTTATATATATGGAAGTATGATTATGTGAAAATCCATTTTTATAATAGTGGCATGATACCCTTTTTGCAAAATATAATGGATCTGTTTTCTTGAGTACAACAGTTTATACTTAAATGATGGAATTTCCTTAAACAAATTTGTATAGTTGTAAGGAACAATTTGTACTTGTATGTCATCATTTTTGCAATATTTTAAAATTAATTTTATAGTAAACCTTGATAGATGAAATATAAAGATAAACCATTGAACTTGAGAATAAACCCTTAAACTTAATAAAGGCCAAATATTCACACCATAAAGAACACAAGAATAAGAGAAGATCCCTTAAGGTAGGGTAACACCATCAACTACTCCTTATGGAAGGAATCACTCCACAAACCATGTTTGCTACAAAACAATGCATCCAGTCTATCTCAATACAATGACACTCATGTGCATTTATACTTTCTCATGAGTATTCCAAGGTGCCTATGACAACTATCCCTTATTATTATATTATTTCCTCTTAACTACCTAGTGGGACTATTTATTACCCATGAACTAGTAAGTGGGTCTATTCCATTATTATGGCCACATTACATTCATTATCCCCTTAAGTACCTCTCTAGGTACCCCTATTATCCTCCCTAGGTACATTACAATAATCAAGAGATGAAAATAAGGGCCTTAAATCATAAATGGAATTTTAGGGCTCATGGGCCATGAACATGGCCTTGAACCAAAATGCATGACCTTTACAAGTGATTTTTGGCCTCCAAGTGGAACATGGGTGTCATTATGAAGTCTTGCACACTAGGGATAGGTCTTAAGGCATTGGCCATGGATAAAGGAGGAAAATAAGGCCCTTAGGTCCTAAATGAAGGCTCTAGTGGTCAAGATCCATGGACACCTCCACAAACTACATAACATGTCCTCTATAAGGGATAATTTTCTTTTAAATCATATATGGGCACCCTTACAATGTTTTATGCATCAATGACGTGTCTTGCATCTTTGACCATGGTTGGGGGTGAAATATAGGGAATTAGACTCTAAAGGGATATTCTTGGGCTAATGGGTCATGAATAAAGCCTCTAACCACCATGTATACCCTATGAAAGGGATATTTAGCCTCCAAATGGGAAACAATAATCATCACGAGGATTTACATTATAGGGGTGTGTGCCGAGGTTGTAACAATGACCTTATGTAATAAATGGACCTCTAGGGATCATGGGCCATGAACATGACCTGACACCATAACATAGGACCTCTAGAGGTGATATTTGGCCTCCAAGTGGAATATGTGTTATGGGTCTTAAAGACTTGACCATAGTCAAGGGATAAAAATAAGGCCCTTAGAATATAGGTGACGCTTCTAGGGACCAAGGGCTATCAACAAGGATGAAAACCATAAAACATGCCATATATGTGGGATTATAGTTCTTTAAGTGGAATATGGGAGCCATGAGGGGGGTTTTATTCATTAGGAATGGGTCATGGGGACTTGACCATCATTGAGGGAGAAATCTAGGGAATTATTCCCTAAATTATTGAGCTAATGGGCCATGATCATGACTTTGAACGACAACATATACCCTTTAAAAGGGATGTTTGGCACATAAGTGGGATATGCACATGATTAAGAGTTTTTATGTAGTAGGGATGGGCCTCGGGGATCTGACCATAGTTGAGGGAGGAAAACATTAATATTATGTTGTAAATGGATTTTTAGGGCTCATAGGCCATGAACCTGATCTCAAACCATAACACAAGACTTTAAAATGTGATATTTCACCTCCTTGTGGAACATGGGTCCCATTATGACATATTGTGCACTAGGGATGGGTCTTAAGGAATTATCCATGGTCAAGGGAGTAAAATAATTCCCTTGGACATAGATGAAACCTCTAGGGACCAAGGACCATGAACAACTTGTTGACGATCATATGTGAACACACCGTCAAGTGTGAGGGAAAGTCTAGTCCGAGGTTGTCTAAGTAACCTAAGTCACTTGGGATTACTCACCCTGGCAGGTTTTGTGGCTCTGTTGGCTGGTAAAGGGATATAATCTAAACTATAAAATAAAATAGCTAACCTAATTATCTACTATGTACATTTATTTTCTATATATATATATAAAGTGTACAAATATACACATTGCAAGATTTGTGAGAAACCTTGGAAACTAATGTTATAAAAGAGAACCAAATCTCAGGAAAAATGTGAAGATATCTAAGATTAATTACTAATCTAATTTTACCTATGAAAAGAAAAGAAAAGAAAAGAGGGAATGTAGATGATAATAATTTGACTTAGATAAGCAAAGTATTAAGTTTAAAGGTGAATCTACATTCACAAATCAAATAACAAAAGAAGAAAAGAATACTAACCTAAAATTGGTCAATGTTTAAAAGAGGAAATTGTGGTTGTGCCTTCCCATATTAGATTTCTCCTTTGACTTTTCCTGTTACGAGAAATCTATAGTAGACAATTGTATAATCCCAAGACTATGGAAATGTCAGGAGAAAGCCACTTTGCTTGACAATTTGAATCTCATTCATAATACAGAAAGGAGAACTTTTGCATTGTTAAGATCGGGTGAGGATATAAATGACCATTTACATTAAGAAACAAATTCCATTTAACAAATAGGTCTGTGCAAACTTAAATTACATGAACAAATTCAATGCATTTCGAGATTTACACCAAGATAATACGATCACCTGGAAGTATATAATTTGGAATCATGGACTGTAAAAAGGTTGAAAGAATCAATTAATAGATGATAATAATGAACCATGCATCGATCAAACAGACTAAATCTAATTTAAATCAATTCATAATCAATTACTCAATGAATATGAACCATCATCAGAGATATTATAATAAGAAAAAAATCTTTAACTTGCAGGATGAAAGCCTTAGTTAAAGTATGATTCTATATTCTTCAAAAAAGTATTCAATATTCCATCTCTCAAAATTTTCACAATGTATGATATCCAAGCTATCCGAATATTTAAACATCACAATGATCTACCTCTCATATCCACAAGATACAGGTAAATATTAAAAAATAGATTATTCTTAAAACCAAATCCTAACTTGAGTTTATAATAGTAATGTTTACAACAACTTATGAAAGTTTGTTATAACAATTTTTCAAAATTGTATTCTTCATTGTTTGAAATAGAAACTACTTTTAAAACATAAATACTTCATGGTTCTTCAATAGGCCATCAACACATAGGACATCTTTTCGTTCTTTTGAGACATGAAAATAATATTAAATCCAATTAAAAAATCTCTTTAACGAATTTAAGACAAGATACAAAATCTTTGATTTTGTAGCTAGTCTAAAAGCAATGTAACAACAATTGCTTAACTAACAAATCAAATAAAAATAAAAGCATAGATTTATTTACCTAAATTAAACATTGGAAAAAGAGGATTTGTGCATCTCTAATACCATAATAGCATTGATATTAGTTGAATTCTTAATGATAATATCTCCTGATTTCCTTGGTTTCTTGTTTGCCCGAGGAACATTTCTCTGTATTTCATACCTCAATTCTTGATTTTCTCTTTCAAGATCCTTGTTCTGATTTATAACCTGATTAAGGCACATTCACAAGTATGGGACGTCTGTGTAATACCTTTGGACCCACACTAAGCATTTGTCACAACACACAGGTTCCAAATTCGAAATCAATTGTTGGTGGTCTAAGTCTAGGTTCTTTTCTTGTACCAACTTAGCCTTTAAATCAACCTGTATTCCTGTGAATCCTTCACAATTTTGGAGGAATGAGGTTAAATTAGAAACAATGTCAAATTGTGGATGACTATCCTTTTATTAGTATGGAATTGTGCTTTCAACAAAGTTTATATATTCTATTATAATCATTTGAATAAGATCATTCCTTCGTTTATGTTAGTTCCTTATCATCTTAGATAGGATTCGACCATTTCCTTTGTTTTTAAAATCAACTTCACAGACCTCCTAGAAACACTTATTTTGTTTACCCTATCCTTTATGTTTCTCACTGATTGTTGGTTTCGTAGATTGTTACTGATCATCAACACTCAACGAATGATTCCTCAAATGACTAAGGATGACTTCCAAGGGTGATCCAGATTATTTTCGGCATGAAATGCGAGCGGAGATATAATAAATAAATGCACAGAGATATCGCAGATATTCAATAAGATAACATAAATGTATCAGGAATGCAGCCATAAACATAGATATACAATAATACACGATTTCTGTTAATGAAATAAATGTATAGAGACTGTAAAAATACAGAGTGAAAGACTCACTAGAATGGTGGCAGCTTATCTCTAAGAAGAGATGTGATGGCTACTCGCATTCGCAAGAAGATGGTTACAATGAGGATCTGAAGGAATTTTTACAATAAACAGGAATCCCAAAAACCCTATACATCCAAAAACCTAACCCTAGGAGATGAAGCGTCAAAAGTCATGTGGGCCCCGTTTGGGTAAGTGAGTACATCAACTTCCCGGGGTCATAACTTTTGCATACGATCTCCGTTTCAGGCGTGTGATAGCTCGTTGGAAAGGAATTGCTGAGGAGATTGATTTTTGGGGATCAATTATTCCTTTGGATATCATTTAGGACCTTGATCTTGAAAAACCTTCATTTGGGCCCTCAAAATGGCCCCAGAAGTTAAAAACTGCTAAAAATAGTAAATTGCCAAAATTGCCAGAAAACTATTTTGAGTTAGTCGGAAAAGGTGGGTGGCCACCAATATCCACCTAGATGAAAGGGTTTCCTAGGTACAAAATTATATCTTTTGGAAGCCTATCTAGCCATAGGAAACACCTTTGTTTGGGCATCAAGTGAAACAACAGGGTCATTTTGAATTTGAATTTCAATTCAAAAATCACAAGGGGAATTAGGCGAAGCCTTGGGAGCATAAGGATCTACAACACTCTATGTTGAATTGATGATGGGGTCAATTTGTGGGGTAAGGAATTCATTTTAACTAGAAAACTTGCCAAGTTCCCCCTATGTTAACCAGATGAAATTCGACTAATATGCGAATTAAGCCGTGGTGAAACAAGCTGGTATCAGGGTTAGAGCTTGTCCATCGATAAAATTTTGACATTTTTTGCAGTCTTCTAAGTTAGTAGAAAGTAAAATTTAAAATAAACCCCTAAAACACCATAAACAACCATATGTGAAAATAGAAAATTAGGCCATAACGGCCTTCACAGGTAATGAATTGCTTGATTATCAACAAGAGACTGTGCGAAGTGGTATTAAAAAGCTCTAAAGGAATACCCCTTTTGTGGTATTGTGACTTCATGGATGCCAATAGAGACTACCATGGAATGTTGGTTACCCTCATGTTTTTAAACCACATGTCACCTTTTTGGGACATACCTGTTGCCTTAGCGATGAATTCCTCTGTGACCTATAACTGGACATCCCCAATTTTGGCTTTGGTGCCATCAAAAGTCTTGGCAAATGCCTTGGAAACTTCTAAGTTAAAATCATTGAATCACTGGATAAACTCCAACCAACCAACCTGAGAAAGCTTACCTGTCACGTCGTCATGGGACAACAACGTTTGCGGTCCATTCGTCTCTATCCTAACTAAGGGAGCCATAAGATCGAAGGAGGTAAACCAAAAGACACAAAGACAGTTTTCGTAAAAGGGAGAACTCTGTAACCGCAACAGACTAGACCCATAAACAACAAAATAGGCCGAACAAACATACCTGATGATAAACAAATGCTTGAGGATGTGAGGAAGCTATACCATTATCTCCCACTCCAAGTTTTGATTACCTCCAATAGACCATAGGATAGAGAGTTTCAAAGCTAACAACCCCATGAAACCCTCGTGGCCTACCATGAGATACTAACCTGATTTCGAGGAAATTAACACCATGCAGGGTAATAATTCATGTGATAGACAAAAGGTCAGGCCATGTTAAGTGAACATTACTAATATTGTGTCATGATATGACAATGGTAGGTGGAAAATTGTTAATGTCGAGACGGTTTAGAGAGGTAAGGTTCTAAATGAAACCCCATATCATCCATGTTAACCAATATTTCTAACCAAGGTTTTGATTCAGGCCCGATATTCATAAGTTGGTTAGATCAAAGCCAAATGTATTAGAATTGATCTTAGTTTATAGGAATTTAGTCTATTTAGGTTGTTCAACATAATTCATAGACCTTCCAAAAACATATTTCAAGGATCCTTTTTATTCAACCCTTAGATTAGTTAAAGCAATCAAATAGTAAGTTTTAACTCATGTACAAGGATACTGTCACAAGAGTTCGATCAATGTTTTGCATGAAAAGAAGCTTCAATTTCATTATTTATAGTCATGAAATTGAAGAAAGAAAATGATCAATAAGTGAAACAAACATGTACTCACAAAAATGGTAAAAATACAAACAAGATCGATTGGCATTAAACATTCACACCTTTACAAAAAGAAAATCAATCAATCTGATGCATAAAGACATATGAAGGAAGTGAGAATACGAAGTGATTTTGTATTTCAAATGACAATGAAAAACAAGATGCTAGTTGGGTAGCCAACAAATGGAGACTCACTAGGTGAAGAAATTATCTCTATTTTAGTGAAAACATCACATCATGAAGACTAAAAGAATTGGCTTGTCATATATCTAAGTTTCCTCCAAGAATTTCTCATTTGGTCTGTATAGTAATGATATTAGCCCTGGTTGCATATGATAAAATGGTGTAGCCACAATTCTCAAACCGAGGAACAAAATTATTTTAAGGATTGAGATATGAAATATGGTTTTCCCCATGAGGCATGAAAGTTTATGAGTAATACTTCAATGCCATAGGCATGGCCACTACTACCAATAGCCATTCATAGACTCGACATGGTTTCCTTTTAACCCAATCTGATGCTTATATCCCATCTAATAGTTAATAACACATGGTATATCAATCCTAGAATATTTTTATTTTGATTCTTTTGGTAATTTAGGAACTAGCTGAAAACCACAACTCTGTCTTGGTGACTAGTTTAACAACAATTTCATTCACAGAGGTCCAAGAAAGTGAGAAATACAACTCGTGATGAGACCTCTTGTCCTCTAGTTTAGAAATATGGAGGCCATTACCTTGGCTTGGTAACCAGAAATGGTAATGTCACTTCCTTGGATTCTCCATGGTCATAATGGAATGGCTCATAATGAGACCTTCCAATCCTCAGCTAGAAACTTGTACAATTTTACTTTGAAAACACAGGAGATCCAATCATGGTATTTGAAATTAATATTTGAACAAGAAAATGTCTAAAATATGGGGAAGAAGATCCAGAAAGTTCCTTAAGAATGAGGGATGGCATAAGAAGCCTTAAGATCTACATGATTTTCAAGGGTTAGACCAATTTACTGAAATAATCCTTTATAAGGAAAAGGGAAAGAAAAATGGCAACAACTAGATTTAAATTTTAACTATCAGGGACAAAGTATATTTTCTTACTTCAATACCAAATTTGAACTCTCGTTGGTGGATTGGAAATCAACAGTCAACGTATTCTTTTAAAAACATATTCCTTCATGATGATCAACTTTGAACATCAGAATAAAACATTAGAAATACATGCAAAGAAAAAATTAAATTTCATTCAAAGAAAAGAAAACAAACACACCACAAACTAGATATTTACAAACTAAATTTTTACAAGTAGATTATGAAAAGTAATTTTGAGGGCATGGCCATTTACTGGAAAAGTATATGGTTTTCCCTCTAGGGTTTGGCAATGAAAAGAACTAGGACTAAGTTTTTCTTTAACAATAAATGGTCCTAGCCACAGATTTTGAAACTTGGTGTGTTCCCCTTTATCCTCATGTGCCTTATCCCACCTAAGAACTAGGTCTCCTACATTGAATTTTCTATCAAAGGATGAACTCTCATCAAACCAATGTTTAGCAATTTGTTGATGCTGATCTTGATCTAGGGGATCAAATTTTGCTCAAAATTCAAAGTGCTCGGAATCACTTCAAATCAAACAGGAGCGTATGTCTCATCGTCACGAACCCAACACAACTCGTTTGGGTTCAAACGGATGTTGGATGAGAGAGATATCGCGTTTTGTTCAAAACGACCAACATGCAAAAAAAATTGTGCTGACTGTACAGTATGTATAGTCCGTACGGATGCTGACGTGGCAGACCGTACGACACATGGTAGGGACATATGACACGTAGTAGACAACCGTGTGGAAAATTGGCAGTTGACGTGGCAGATATTGGTTGGCAGATGTGGACGAATAGTCTGCTGACACGTGGCATATTTTGTCCAATGGTTTGGTGCAACGTGGCCCAGTCGTGGGCTGCCACGTGGCACCCTGTTATTGGTTGGTTGTATAAAATTTATTTGGATTCCACCAGACTCAACCCCGTGACCTCCACCCGCATGCAAAGTCTTTGGAAAGTCCACCAACCAACACGCCATAACATATTGCTTATTATATATATGGTGCAAATTATATTTAAGTTTGAATGTTTTAAAATTGGCGCGGGGGTCAGGCTGGGGCTTAGCCCCAGCCCACGGTTATATTGTTTATTTCATATGGCCACCAGTTTAAAACCTTTACGTGCACACATTTCAAACTTTAACCCCCGGTCGTATACATTGAAATATGACCACAGGTGCGCGACATGTTTTAATCATAGGCCTTTTTGTATGAGCCCGGTCACATGTGTTTGTGCATAGAACCCCCGGCACGCCCGACCATTGTCATTTGATTGGACTTGGCCCCTTTTATATGTGCACGAGGTCATGTGGTGGCCATGTGCCCGTGGGCCTTGGTGGTTAAGGGCCAGCGCGTAACCGTCCTACAGTTTGTACCGATTGTGTGGTTGCACCCAGTGCTGGGTTTTTCCACATTTATGCGCGTGGGAGCTAGGTTGAGGAAGAAAGGGTGCATTTTGGCGATCCAAAGACAGCAAGTTTGAAAGGTAACTTTCAGGAAGCCTATCTTCTTCAATTTTTGGCCAAACGAGGTGCCGAAAAATCCTAGCTAGGGTTTTTGGACGTTCTGAAGCCATTGGAGCCATATGTTTGGCATTTTGAGCATTGTAAAGCACATATTTGAGCACTTTGAGAAAATAATACAAAAGATCCATTGGAAGCTGGACCAAGAGATGTAGACCAAGAGAGGGGTGAACTCCTTTATCATTTGCTATGTTATGTGTTTTTTGTTCACTTTTTATTGTTGTTGTTTATATGCATCTTGAATGAGTAATTTCTATAAAAGTTGTGTTGCAAAATTGATCCATTTTCATTTTAACACATGAAATAAATCTTTCAAATATTTTCAAGAATAAAAGTCTTCTTCATTTTTAGATCAAGTTGGTATCAGAGCATAGGTTTTTGAA
>ML779427.1:236609-255062 GCA_009831015.1 Picea engelmannii
AGTAAGGAGAGGCTTAAAGGAGAAGGTAAAAAATTGAAACCAATTCGATATGGTCCTTTCAAGATTATTGACAAGATTGGTAACAATGCCTTCCGTTTAGATTTGCCTCCTTATATGCAAATGTATGCAGTTGTTAATGTTGATAATTTGAAATTGTATGAGCCTCCTTTGAATGATGATCAAGGAGAGCATGTTCATATTCCTTCTATAGATGATTTTTCCCCACAATATCTTACAGAACTGCATGAAGACACAATCCTTGACAGGAGAATGAGAACTTCAAAACGAGGAAATGTGGAATATCTTCGAGTTGGTATTAAAGGCACAAATACAAGCAAAGCCAAGTGGATTGAGGTTGGAAAGGTGAGGGAGATATACCCTCATCTTCAGATAGACTGAAATAAGTATTTTGGAGGTCCAGAAGCTTTCCAATGGGGAGCTCTGATCCAAGGGATCAAATTTTGCTCAAAATTCAAAGTGCTCGGAATTGCTTCAAATCGAACAGGAGCATAGGTATCGTTGTCACGAACCCAACGCAACTCATTTGGGTTCAAACGAACATCGGATGAGAGAGATATCGCGTTCTGTTCAAAACGACCAACAAGCAAAAAAAATTGTGCTGATTGTACAGTCCGTATGGATGCTGATGTGGAAGATCGTACGACACGTGGCAAGGTCATACAACACGTGGTAGACAACCATGTGGACAGTTGGCAGTTGATGTGGTAGATATTGGTTTGCAGATGTGGATGAATAGTTTGCTAACACGTGGCATATTTTGTCCAATGGTTTGGTGCCACGTGGCCCAGCCGTGGGCTGCCACATGGCACCCTGTTATTGGTTGGTTGTATAAAATTTATTTGGAGTCCACTGGACTCGACCCCATGACCTCCACCCGCATGCAAAGTCTTTGCAAATTCCACCAACCAACGCGCCATAACATATTGTTTATTATATATATGGTGCGAATTATATTTAAGTTTGAATGTTTTAAAATTGGTGCAGGGGTCAGGCTGGGGCTTAGCCCCAGCCCGCGGTTATATTGTTTATGTCATATGGCCACCAATTTAAAACCTTTGCACGTGCACATTTCAAACTTTAACCCCTGGTCGTATACATTGCAATATGACCACGGGTGCGTGGCATGTTTTAATCATAGCCCTTTTTGTATGAGCCCGGTCACATGTGTTTGTGCATAGAACCACCGACACGCTCGACCGTTGTCATTTGATTGGACTTGGCCCCTTTTATATGCACGTGAGGTCATGTGGTGGCCATGTGCCCATGGGCCTTGGCGGTTAAGGGCCAGCGCGAAACCATCCTACAGTTTGTACCGATTGTGCGGTTGTGCCCGGTGCTGGGTTTTTCTACATTTATGCATGTGGGAGCTAGGTTGAGGAAGCAAGGGTGCATTTTGGTGATCTAGAGACAACAAGTTTGAAGGGGAACTTCCAGGAAGCCTATCTTCTTCAATTTTTGGGCAAACGAGGTGCCAAAAAAGCCCAGCTAGGGGTTTTTGGATGTTTTGAAGCCATTGGAGCCATATATTTGGCATTTTGAGCATTGTAAAGCACATATTTGAGCACTTTGAGAAAATAATACAAAATATCCATTGGAAGCTGGACCAGGAGATGTAGCCCAAGAGAGGGGTGAACTCCTTTATCATTTGTTGTGTTATGTGTTTTCTGTTCACTGTTTATTGTCGTTGTTTATATGCATCTTGAATGAGTAATTTCTATAAAATTTGTGTTGCAAAATTGATCCATTTGCATTTTAACACATGAAATAAATCTTGCGAATATTTTCAAGAATACAAGTCTTCTTCATTTTTAGATCAGATCTAATTTATGTTTATCCCGTGTTCTAGTCTCTTCAAGTTTAAGTAAAGCATTAATTAGACTTTCTAGGGTGGGGCATTCTTCCTCTTCAACCTTTTGGGATAGCTAAAGTGATGGTAACATGACATTAGGAGGAAGGATAAATTCTCTTCCATACACAAGGAAGAAAGTGGAGTTACCGATGGCTGATTTAGGGGTGACCTTGTCATCCCATAGTGCATTAAACAAGGTCATGTGCCAATTTTTGTGATTGTTTGACACTGTTCATTTTAATATTTTGATTAAATTTTTATTCGTTGATTCATTCAGTCCATTTCCATAGGGGTAATAGCTTGCAGAATATTTGAACTTGATTACTTTTTCTAAAGCTTAAACGTTCATTTCCAATGAGGAAAAATAAGAAGCATTGTCGAAAACTAGACATTTTGGTATCCCAAAATGCGTAATGATATGAGTTTATAGGAACAAAACCACCTTATTAATGTTGACCACTCTTAGAGGCATGGATTCAGACCACCTGGTAAAGTAGTTTGTTGTTGTGAGAATCTAATTATGTTAATGAGAGGAGGCTGGGTTGAATTGTCCTATGATATATAGGCCCCATTTTTGGAATGGTGCATCGATTGTAATGAGTTGCAAAGGGAAAGCGACTTTCTTCATTCGTCCTGCAACCTTTTGACATATTGTTCTTTTGCGAGATATGGAATGGGAATATTTGAATGCCGCCTAAATGTTGCCTAAAAAATAGGTGATCCAGGTGGATATCAGTGGCCACCCACCTATTCCACTGGATCGAAAAATAGTTTTCCAACTTAGCAGTTTTTCAACTATTTTTCGAGTTCCAAACATCTGGGGTCATTTTAAGGCCCTAAACAACATTTTTCGAGGATTTGGGGCCCAAGTGACTACCAGAGGCACTAACCTGGGTCAATCGAAAATCGTTCTTCTCATTTAGACCTTTCCAATAGGCTATTGTGTGCCTAAAACAAAGATCGTATGCAAACATTACGACCCTGGGAAGTTGATGTACTAACTTACCCAAATGAGACCCACATGACTTTTGGTGCTTCATCTCCTAGGGTTAGGTTTTTGGATGTCTATGTTTTTTGAAATTCTAGTTTATTGTAAAAATTCCTTCAGAGCCTCATTGTAATCATATTCCTGCGAATGAGCACAACCGTCACATCTCTTCTCAGAGATAAGTTGCCACCATTCCAACAAGATTGTTTTCCACTGCATTTTACAGTTTCAACTTATTTACTTATTGAATAGAAAACCGGTTTTACTGTATCTCTACTATTATGTGTTAAGAATATTTTAATAATTTGTATTCATTTTGTTCTACTCATAAAATCCGGATTAGTAGTATCAAATCTGTCTTGTCCTTGTCGTCTTAATGCATGTCCCCAATGAGGTCAGGGTACAAAGAATTGGGTCTTGAACTTCTTTGTCTTGAGGAAAAAATCTCTCGCACACCCAAGCAATCTCTCATGGCAGGAGTAAATAAAGATGACATGATAGGATATCCTTTCAAAATGTTGCTTGAGGAAGCCATCATGCAACCGAGGAATGCAATGATGGATAGTTTCACACAAATCCTTCAGCGACTACCAATAGGAAACTCATCTTCCTTGAGCGGAGGCTCTACCCCCTTCAAAGTACAAATTGACTTCGATATTCCTATATTTGAAGGTCAGATAGACACAAATGTTTTAGACAAGTGGTTGAATATACTAGAAGGGTATTTTTCTATCCATAACTTTTCAAATAGAGAAAAGATTATTTTTTCACTCCTCAAAGTCATTCCTCATGTCAAAGGTTGGTGGGAAACTCTCTGTGAGAAAAAGGAAACAGAGGAAGCCTCATTATTTACAGTCGCGACCACTTGGGAATCCTTCAAGGATGATATTAAGGAACAATACTACCCCTTTGGAAGTTATGATGACTTGTATACCAAATGGACCACACTGTGGCAAGAAAGAGACCAAGCAGTGCCAGAGTTCAGAAATATCTTCCATACCTTGCGCACCAAGCTGGGTATCAAATATTCATAGTGACATATGGTTCTCAAGTATCGCAGTGCTCTACATATATACATCCAGACTGAAATGAAATTTCTGGACATCTCGTCCTTAGGTGCAGCCTATCGATATGTCACCAAAATCGAGAAGAAGCTCCAACAAAAGACATGACAATTTGGGCCTGGGAACCCCTCAAAACAAAAACCAGGAAAGGGCGGCCCCAACCCACAAAACAAAGGGAAAAGAAAATATGGACAGTATCAGGACAACCAGTCCAAGCCGCAAGAAAAGAAGGACACTGGAAAGACAAACAAAGGTACCGGGAAGTGGTGCGACTTCCATAAGAGGCCTTGGCATAACACTGTTGATTGCCGCTCAAAGCAGTCATTGGTGGACGAAGTGAAAACCTCTTAATAAAAATTCTTGTTTATTGTAAAACTTCCTTTAGAGCCTCATTGTAATCATATTCTTTTGAATGAACACAACCATCACATCTCTTCTCAGATATAAGTCTCTACCATTCCAACAATCTTGTTTTCCACTGCATTTTATAGTTTCAACTTATTTCCTTATTGAATAGAAAACCGGTTTTACTGTATCTATGTTATTTTATGTTAAGCATATTTTAATAATATGTATTCATTTTGTTCTTCTTATAAAATACAGATCAATAGTATAAGAGCGGTCTTCTCCTTGTCGTCTTAATGCATGTCCCCAATGAGGTCAGGGTACAAAGAATTGGGTCTCGAGCTTCTTTCTCTTGAGGAAAAAAGCTCTCGCACACCCAAGCAACCTGTCATGGCAGGAGAAAATAAAGATGACAGGACAGGAGATCCTTTCAAAATGTTTCTTGAGGATCCCTCACACAACAAAGGAACGCGATGATGGATAGTTTCATGCAAATCCTTCGGCGACTACCAATAGGCAACACATCTTCCTCGAGCGGAGGCTCCACCCCCTTCAAAGTACGAATCAACTTCGATATTCCTATATTTGAAGGTCATATAGACACAAATGTTATAGACAAGTGGTTGAATCTACTAGAAGGGTATTTTTCTATCCATAAGTTTTCAAATAGAGAAAATATTACTTTTGCACTCCTTAAAGTCGTTCCCCATGTCGAAGGTTGGTGGGAAACTTTCTGTGAGAAAAAAAGAAATAGAGGAACCCTCATTATTTACAGTCATGGCTACCTAGGAATCCTTCAGAGATGATATTAAGGAACAATACTACCCCGTCAAAAGTTATGATGACTTGTATACCAAATGGACCACACTGCGGCAAGAAAGAGACCAAGAAGTGCCAGAGTTCACAAATATCTTCCATACCTTGCGCACCAAGCTGGGTATCAAAGATTCATAGTGAAATCTAGTGCTCAAGTATCATGGTGCTCTACATATATACATCCAAACCGAAATTGAATTTCTATACATCTCATCCTTGGGCGTGGCCTACCGATATGTCATCAAAATCGAGAAGAAGATCAAACAAAGGACACGACAATTTGGGCCTAGGAACCCATCACAAAAAAATTCAGGAAAGGGTGGCCCCAACCCATAGAACAAAGGACAAAGAAAATATGGACAGTATCAGAGCAACCAGTCCAAGCCACAAGAAAAGAAGGACACTGGAAAGACAAATAAAGGTACAAAGAAGTGGTGTGACTTCCATAAGAGGGATTGGCATAACACTATTGATTGCCGCTCAAAGTTGGTGGATGAATTGAAAGCCTCTTAATCAAATGTGGGTTCTGACTCTGAGTTAGAACTAGAAAGGGGAAGATAGATCATTAAAGTGAAAAACAGTGCCATCGTTTCTACCACCAAGCTCCAACCTGGTGAACCAGATGAGCTAGAAGAATGAGAGTGCCTCTTCCATTCACAGATGTGGGTAAAAGGAACCCCGCTACACTTCATCGTTGATAGCGATAGCCAGAAGAACCTCATCTCAGCAGAGGTCTTCAAGCGCCTCGCCCTACTGACAACGCCACACCCACAACCCTACACCAATGGATGGATTCTCCAAGTAAGTTGTCTCTGAGTCAACCAACAATGTCGACTGCCATACGACATCAAGCCCTTCAAAGACGAGGTATTATGTGATGTTTCTCCTCTCAAAGTTTGTAATGTTATTTTGGGCCAACCTTATTTGTGGAAACATCATGTTGTATATGAGTCTAGGCATGGTAGTGTTATTATTACTTTGAACAGGAAATTGTATAATATACCCGAGTCAGTCCCTCATAGTGTTATTTCCTTGATCTCTGGCAAGCAATGCAAGAAGGTTATCTCTCAAACCAAATTTTTTTTCTTCTTCGTGATTTTCTCTCTTAGTGAGAGAAAGATCACAACCACATCCAGGGCCTTCATGGTCTATCTCTCCACACAAAAGAAGAAAGTGGATAAGGTCGTGGAAGAACACTAAGATATCTTCTCCTCTCCTACCGGGGTACCTTTGCACTTTCAAGTCAAGAATCCCATCGATATGACCCGAGGCGCACTACTACCTAATGGGAAAGTCTACCGTCACTCTCTGTTAGAAAATGAGGAGATTAAGAGGCAGATCCAAGAAATTCTCCACAAGGGGAACATCCATCCCATCTCATCACCTTGTTGGAGCCCAATCATGATGGTGCAAAAGAAATATGGGACTTGGTGACTTTGCATTGATTATTGAGCCCTAAATAAAATCACATTATGAAAACGATAAACAATTCCCCTAATCGACGACCTCCTTGATCAACTCACGGGGGAAAAATACTTCAGTAAGATTGATCTGAAGTTTGGCTACCACCAGGTCTCAATACAACATATAGATGTATGGAATACTGCCTTCAAGTCAAAAGAAGGTCTTTTTGAATGGTTGGTCATGCCCTTTAGTTTGAAAAATTATCCAACAACTTTTATAGGATGATGGATGATATCCTACAATCTTTCACCAATAATTTTGTAGTGGTGTATCTGGATGACATCCTCATATACAACAAGACTTGGGGGGAACACTTGTGGCATATTCAACAAGTTTTGCATGCCCTATGACAACACAAACTATATGCAAACTTGGAAAAATGTTGCTTCGGCATGGACAGGGTCCATTATTTAGGCTACACCATTGATCAACATGGTTTTCATGTGGATCCAACTAAGATCCATGTCATCTGTGACTGGCCAGCCCCAATCACACTCACTAAACATTGGAGCTTCTTGGGCCTCACCAGTTTCTATCGCAGGTTCATGTTGGGATTCTCTCATATCGCATGGGCCCTCAACCAAGTAACTAGGGGTGGCCACATACTTACAACAGTTCCACCTCAACATAAAGTATAAAATAGGAAGTACCAATCGAGTTTTTGATTGCCTCAATCGACCTCTAGTTGTGGAACTCACCACAGTGATAGACTCTTGCGGCCACGAGACCTTTGGATGGCCCCACCTCTACGAGACAGACCTTGACTTCTCCACCACTTAACAAATGTTGGGAGCCAACTCAGTGGTCACTAATTTCCATCTTCAGAACGAGTTTTTGTGTCATCTAGGCCATCTTTGAATTCCATCAAGTGATCACGCGAAGCTGATTTGGGAAGCTCACTACAGTCGGGTGGCAAGACACTTTGGCGTCAAAAAGACGGTGACAGAGTTGTAGAAACATTTCTACTGGTCAAAACTTTGACATGATGTCAACTAGTATATTAGGTCCTCCACCACTTGTGCTATTTCCAAACTGACCACTAAGAAAAAAGGCCTGTACACCCCTCTGCCTACTCTTGACATGCCATGGGAATCCATCTCAATGGAATACATGTCAGGCCTCCTATCCACCAAGAGGGGGAATTACTATTTTTTTGTGGTTGTTGATCACTTTTCCAAGATGGTGATTCTAGCTGCCTGCAAGAAGAACATCACATCAGAAGCCACTGCCAAGCTCTTCTTTGAATGAGTATGGGTGCATTTTGGGATCCCACAAACCATTATATCAGATCGTGATAGTCGTTTCCTTAGCACATTTTGGTCGAGCCTCTGGTCATTACCGGATACCAAGCTCACCAAATCCACTGCCTTCCATCCCCAGACAGATGGCCAAACTGAGTTCGTTAATCAGATGATCGTACATATGCTACGCATGTACAATTCAAAACACCCCCGCACATGGGATGAGAGTATTCCCTATGTCCAGAATAGATACAACCGAGCCCTTCATAGCTCAACTGGAAACAACCCGTTTCAGGTGGGGTTGGGTTTCCATCCATTGGGACCCATGGATGTTTCACTACCCCTTGCGACCACCTAGAACAACTCATCCCCTGCTCCACCAGAAGCTGACAAAGCCACCTGGTTCATTGAACGGATCCAACGCATCCACCAACAGGTTCACGATATTCTACATAAGTCGAATGCCAAGTACAATGAATGTCATGATCAACATCGAGTGCCACATAAGTTTTAGGTGGGTGACAAAGTTTGATTGCACTTACAGAAAGAATGCCTTATAGGGCCCCATCGAAAGCTTCTCCCACTCTGTTATGGGTTGTACACCATCACCAAGGCTATGGGTGACAATTCTTTTGAGCTCAACATTCCCCCTTTCCTTGACCTGCACCCAGTCTTCAACGTGGCTCTCCTTTGACCATATTTCCCACCATTATTGGACACCTCAGAGATAGAAGAGCAGTTGACACCAACTAAGCTCAACCCTAACTACATGCAACATGCATCTTGTGATCATATTTTGGACACAAAAATCAAGGGTACCCGAAAACAAAGGATCCATCTTTATCGAGTCGTCAAAGCAGGGAAACTTCTGCACCAAGGCAAGTGGCTCACCTGGGGCCAAATTCAACAGAAATTTCCTCATATTATGGTGGAAATCAATGAAATGGAGACCATTTCTTCCTAAGGAGGGAGGATTGATCCAGGTGGATATCGGTGTCCACCCACCTATTCAACTGGCTCAAAAAATAGTTTTCCACCTTGGCAGGTTTTCGACAATTTTTTGGGTTCCAAACTTTCAATGTTTTGAGGCCCTAAACGAAATTTTTTGGGGATTCGGGGCCCAAGTGACTGCTAGAGGCATTGACCTAGGCTAGTTGAAAATTTTTCTTCTGAGTTAGACCTTTCCAATGAGCTATCATGCACATAAAACAAAGATCGTATGCAAAAGTTACAACCCTGGGAAGTTGATGTACTAACTTACCCAAACATGGTCCACATAAATTTTGGTGCTTCATATCCTAGGGTTAGTGTTGGCACAGGGGAATACCCAGGGTTCAATGCTTCAACAGTGCACCAAAAAAAACCTAACTACTTCCCCTTTCAGCAACACCTGCGAAGTAGATGAAGTCTCACCTGAGGTAGAGGCAAGGGGGTTGCAGGACTCAAGTGTCTACAACCTAGCTTGTACACAGATCTGTGATCACAATTCTTTGATATAGAACTTAGAAGTTAACATTAATTAGTATTTAACCCTTTATTCACATTGCAGGTAAAACCCTAATTACAGAACAACACAATGTTCAACAAGATCTAAGCATATATCATCATTTAGCACATAGCATCAACAAATATAGCATTCATCCAAGTTATTAAGTACTAAGATACTATATCATATGCATCTAACATACATAAATATTCAACACTAAGTATAAATCACATCAATGACACAAAACAATCACAACATAGGATATATGTGGTTCACCCCCAACGCGGGGCTACGTCCACCAACTCTTCTTCTCTTTATTATCTTCTTTCAATGCACAGAGCCACAAAACCAACTCCGCGTGGGACAAGAGATTTGTGCACACCTCGCCAGATCCTCCTTCCCTAATCTTGGCACAACACAGAGCCTTATTACAATCACTTACACTTATTTGTGCAAGTTCTCAACACATAGTATGCACAAAGAATTTACAACTATTTGCACTTAGCTCACTGGCTTACAACTTACTCGCAATTGCCTGACTCACAACTGAATTCTTCTTACATCTCCTAGATACTTATTTATACTTTACAAAAGGGGCCTAAACATGGGTAAACCCATGGGCCAACATCGAATACCCATTACATAAACCCTAAACCCAAAAATACCACAAAATGGGGTGAGATCCTGCGATCTCCGCTTCGTCTTCGACCAACCTGTCGAAGTCCCAAAAATGGTCAAACATGACCAAGGTTTTCCAAAACTTGGTCGAGGTCCAAGGGCCAAAATGCCCCCAACTATCACCTATGACTCGTCTTGAGTCACTCTGATTTGGGAAACTTTTCTTCGTAGGCCTCGAGCTTGGCTCGAGCTGCTTTGCCAGCCTCCTGCTCAGTGAACTCCTGAATAAATTTCTCGGTCACCGGTCCTTCCAATGGTTGTTCCATTGTGGTGACTACTTGTTCTAGTTGTGCACCTTGTCCCTAAATCTCCTCAAAAAGTGTGCAAGCTTGATCCTGCACTAGCTATACCCTCTGGGTCACTTCCATGACTTTACTCTAGATGGCATGGACCCGTTGTTGAACAGTCCATTGTTCCTGGGACCTTTTCATCCTCTCGATTGTTGATAGTGACTTCAACTGTGCTTGTACTATCACTGCTTGTTGTTTTGCCTCCTGGAGTTGTGACTCCAATTTCCTTAGTTCTGGGTCCTCTACAAGGCACTCATAGTTCCGCACACTTTGACTACTTAATTCCTTGCATTATAAGGCCAATGCCTTGATTCTTTCAACTGCTCTCGAAGCAGTTTCTTCCCTCTGATCTCGCACTTCCTACAAAGTGCTTGGCACGACTTTCAGTTCCACTTCATCCACTCTTACTTGAAGCTGTTGAATAGCTTCAACGAGCTTCTCCAGTTGACTCTCCACTGTGTCTTCTTCTATATGTGTGAGGTGCGACATAGAGCGAAGTTCTCTGGTGACTACCTCCTTGACTCCCATCTTCTATGTGAGAAGCTATTCTTTTTCCTTTTGGATTTGCACTTTATCCTCTACAAATGTTTCTTGGAGATCATCTTTCTCTTGCTGCACAAGCTGGCGTTGCTCTAGGGATTCTTATTTTTCTTGTTTTAATGCCTCTATGGCCTACTCCTTTTCCCTTGGATCCGACGAAGGTGAGCCTCTATCAAATATGCTAATCTACATAGTGGGGAAGGCTCATCTCCTACTTCTATGTCCCTTGCTGAAAACGACACAATAGACACTGCGTGACTCAAATAAAGAGCCTATTGTACCCCTTTGAGCTCCAACTTGATCCTGTCAAACACTGTCTCCTATTTTTCTTCGCTTCGCTGCAAAATGTCCTCTGAGGTATTTGATACAACGATGATGATGAGGTCAATATCATCTACTGTGAGCATAGTCTGAAATGGAGTTTTATTGGCTTTTGACTTCTTTCGCAATGACGGTTCCTTCGGGGAACCCTTTCTTTTCTTGGATGTATCAACCTCCGTGGTGGGATCCTTAGGCGGTGTCACTTCTCCATGTTTATGTTTGTTTTCTTCCCCTTCATCCTCTTCTTTGTCTACCTCGTCATATCATCCTCCTTCAGGTGAATCTGGTGTAGTTTCCTTTGATGCGATGTTCAATTGTTCTACCTCTTCCTTCTTTTTCTTCCTACTGCCACTGGGTCCATCATACTCTTCTTGAGTGACTACAAGACTTTCGATGAGGTCAGGGTTGGAGATTTCTATATATTTGACGGGTACAAGGAACTCTGCAGTCCATTCCTTGGTGATTTCTTCCATGTCCTCCTTTGTGAGTTTGTAATAGGACTGGAGCTCTTCTTTGTGTTCATCCCCATGCGCAGTGATGTAAATAAAATGCCTATCTGCGCGAAACTTCACAAGTGGCTTGAACCTATGCAGAGTATTCGACATCATGCAAGGGAAAGATTCAATGACCCTCTTCAACTGTAAATAATATGTGTGGAATACTGCATTGGATTTCCATTGTTTTTCCATGTCTCTCGAATACCAGAGATTAGTGAACTTCATAGCCATTGGCTTAGATGGCTCAATTTCAGGGAAGGTCGCTCCTTCTGGCATCTCCCAAGCAATGAAGGCAATGAGAATCAACAACCAACTAAAATGAAACTTGTAGCGAGGTCGACGACGAACCCCGTGACTTGCATTGGTCGGTTCTTCCTAATGAGCTTAACATCGATCAACTAGCAAGCTAAGCACATTGCGCAATTCTCTACAGTGTCGTAATTTTCCCTTTCTCTACATCATCGTAATTTTCATTTATGTGTTGTGCCAGGGTGCGATATGCAGCCTTCCTTGGGTAAAAATCATGAGGGTTGTGTCCTTGCATGCTTAATCCGGTGATTCAATGGATCAACACTAGATCTACTGTGCTGCGTCGATCCAACCACGAGTAACCACCATGGTAGCATGACAGGAGGATTTCAACGCACACGTTAACCTCCTGAAGTCTATCGAAGTGTGTTATCTTCATCACATTGAGGATGGTTGATCTTGTGATGTCCATAGTCCATGGATGGGGGATTATCTTTGAATTTTTCCTCGTTGTCTTTGTCAAATACTTGTGTGGCGCGAGCATGCCATAGTTCTTTCGGTCTCCTAAGTTGAAGTCACTGATATTTAGTGCCATAATCTGTCCTAACTATAGTCCAACTGTGCGTATCCCCTTCAGGAGGCAAGCAGTAATGAGTGTATAGTCGAAGTCCCTCGGGATGTTATCATGACTAACTGCGCCAGCCAGAGGAGGGATATAGCCGAGAAGGATTGATGGAATGACCTTCTTGTTCGCCAAGTCATCACGATGCTTTCTTCTCTTCTCTGTCGCAGTCCAAGATGACCCAGATCGATGTGCAGTTGATGGGGATGCTTGCACTCCTCTCCTCTATGAGGCTTATACTCCTACAGACAAGACTTCTTAGCCATGAGGTTTATGAGGATTTCTTCGATGGATTTCTATATTGCGCTAAGGTCATCCGACATACATGCTCAAGATCAGATATCTTGGGTCGATGAAAAAAAAATCAGGGTAGCAGAACGGATGGCACAGTTACAATAAGCACTACGCGAAAGATATTAGTTCTCTGTGGGCTCAGATAATAACAATTCATGAAAGTGTCCTTGGTGCAATGCTTGATGGGATAAATAGACAATGTCGTAACAAAATCCTCCAATGACCAGGAATGCCTCAATCCATGTGATTCCATCCATTATGGTGTGCTCCCAATGGTCCAATGGTGAACATTCCGGCAATAACTTTGTTTCTATCCATTCTGGAGCATTTTTCTAATGGCTAAGATGCCTCCAACGGTCATATTGCTTCGTCGTGGAGAATTTCCAGTCAGTTTTTTTCTGCTATTCCGGCGAGGTTCAAGTTCTCCAAACCTTCCTTCTGCGAAGTCCTCTCTGGAACCTCCTACAATTTTTCTAGCTTTTCTCTCTTATTACAGAGATTTCTATCTTTCTTTCCTATGATCTGCATCTCTGGATTCCTCTTTCCATTATTGTTCTTATATTTTCTTAGCATAGTAAGTTCACACTGTTGAGGATCTTTCACAAGGTTCGAGGATAAAACTTCTTCTCTTATTGTTTCTAGAGTAGGTTATCTACTCTCCTACATGAATAGGTTCTTTAAGAGTTCTTGTGTTATTTCAACTTTCACATCTAATTCTTTGGCCCTCAGTTTCTTCGACTTGTCCTCTTGCTCTTCTATTAAGAAAGATATTCTCTTAGCCATGAAATCCCTTAATTCTTTCATTTTCTGTTCTATAGCTTCCTCTTCCTCTCTCCTTCGTGGCTGATCTCTCTCAATCCAAGTCCTTCCTAACAAAAGTGCAAAGGGAGTATTTCTCTCAGCAAACTTAATGACCTCAAATTCTTCTTCTGTCGATGTTTCATGAGCAACCATAGGTACATGGGCAAGTCTTCCACATAGGGTTATTATCTTTCCTTTAAACAATTCTATTCCTCCCAATGAAAGAATCATAGCAAGATTTCCTAAGATTTCCCAAGTACTTTTTGTCATAATGTTCACCTTTTTTTCTGCATCCAATACACAGTCTATGTCGAAGTCTCCTATTTTTGTTTCTATGCACTCTTTCTCTTTTAAAATGTTCGATAAACTGATGTCTCTGTGATCATTCAGTGTTTCTTTCATTTGTAATAATATAGCCTCTGATTCTTTCTGGTTCTTTACCATATTCTTAGTCTCTTGACCTTCCTCGTGGTTTTCTTGTCTTATGTTCATCTTCTCAACTTTAGCAATAATTCTAGGGCAATCCAAAACTTCATGTCCAGTAGCCTTACAACAAAGGAAAATAGGACTTCTACCAGGGCATTCCTTAGCAATATGTCCCAGTCTTATGCAACTATAACAAAGAGTTAATCCTCTCTTTCTCTTCAATGATCCCTAATCTTTCATGTACTGCACACTGGGATCACAGTGATGGACCTGCAAAAAATTCTTTCTAGGATCCTGCATATGCTTGTTAGTCCAAAACTTCTTTCTATGCATAGGGATACCATATCTTTCGCTATTTTTATCAGATCTATTCATATCATGTCTTCTTTCTTCTAGCTGTGCCCTAGTTTTCAGACTAGGATGAAATCTATCAAATATACCTAGATCCATGCTTTCCAAACAAAAATTTCCACTTATCTTACCTTTATAAGAGCACAAATCTTTAATATCTTACCTCTTTTCTTCAGATCAAACTTCTCTTCTTAGCATAGAGCTTCACAATTCAAGTAGAGTATTGTGCACTACAACAATGGATCTACGCACAAAGCTTTCTCTTTTCCTCAGTTCCCAACAATCACAGTTTCATGTCCTGACAAAGCAACCATTAGTTGGCACAGAGGAATAACCAGGGTTCAATGCTTCAATAACGCACCAAAAAAACCCTAACTACCGGCCCTTTCATCAACACTTGCGAAGCAGATGAAGTCTCACCCGAGGCAGAGGTAAGGGGGGTTGTAGGACACAAGTGTTTACAACCTAGCTGGGACACAGATCTCTGATCACAATGCTTTAACAAAGAACTTAGTAGTTAACATTCATTAGTAGTTAACCCTTTATTGGCATCGCAGGTGTTGGTGTCTAAAGGTGTCCTAAAAACAACCTTAGTTTAACATTAATTTATCAACATGGAGATTCGTCTTTTATCTCAAGAATATCAACAAAGTCTATGTAGGTAGCCTAAAATCATGTAGCTAAACCAAATCTGAGTTCATCAACAATCAAGTTCCTCAAATGTTCACCAAAGATTCTAAGAACTAATGGAATTGAAATTTGATTACTAAGATGCTATAAAGTGGAAAGGAACTAATCAATCGATTGAATTCTCTTAACTAAAAAACAGTAATTGAATCTAAGTGAGGACTTGCAGAATTAACTATCAATTATGAATTCTGATTACTGGAAAAGAAATAACGAATTACTCTATCTACAGAAAGAAACAACAATTGTAATCTAGTCAGAAGGGGCAACTAATGTAACTTTTACCGAAAGAAACAACTATTGTAACTTTAACCGAAAGGAACAACAATCGTAAATCTAAGGAAAAGGAATAGCGCGGATGAAAATGTGAGGAACTGTCAAGAAACAACTTCAGAAATGGAAATTGTAACGAAGATCATTAATACTTTAGGGAAATGTCTGTATTCTATACACAAACAATCATAAAATCATTAACACACTTATGCATTTATCCTTGGCTATTGTAAAAGAGATCTAAATCAAAAAATAGAAATCAAACTTCGAACTAATACAATTACAGAATGAGACAGTATCTCCTTCAAACTGGGCCCTCGGTCTTCAGAAGTACTGCTACGAGAAACTCAGAACACAGAAATGGTAGAAACACTCAAAACTTTCATTGATTCCATAGCTGGTGAAACATTTACAAAAACTGCTTGCGCAGAGCAATTCTGAATCTAAAATACTTGAATGGGTTTTTTCTCTCTTTTTTTCTGGATCTATTACCCTCTTATATATTACAATAATCTGGGTAAATCAAGCTATCCTGAGGATCGAAATATCCTCAGGATTTCTTTACTATTATAAAGTTACAATATATAAAATGCATTATCTTCAAAACTGCTTTGTGCCTAAAAAGTCTTCAACCTCCAATAGCTTGCACATAGCCAAGATCTCTTTGGTTATATTTGACAGTTATTTATCCAATTCTGCAACAAAATCAAACCATTCCAATTGTAATTTAGAATCTATTTAATAAAAATTCAATAACAACCCTAACAAACATATTAATCATGTTCTTTCCTATTTATCCCTAACTATCTGAAGAATCAATCAAAATAATATCATGAACTGTGGTAAAAAGGAAGATATTTATACCTTTTTCGTAACCCAACATACCCCCCATCTTACATTCCTGGATGTCCTCATGCAAGATGGAATTTTACATGTAAAGCAGTTATACTGTAGGGAGGAAAAGTTGGTTCACCAGGTCTCCTGAAATCATTGTTTCTTTTGATTTCGTTAAAAGCAACGTCCTGTCTCTTTTTATTAATTGGATAATCCCTCTGGTAAGTTTCTAGAGGAAACCAAATGAGAGGGGGGTTATACCTGCATCCCATCCAAACATGCCCTTCCTCCTAGAGTAGTCTAGAATACCTTTCCACTCCGAAGTTTGCTGCAAACAAATTCCTAAATCCAAAGGGCTCTCTACGTTTAACCTCATTGGAGGATGCATCCCATCTTAGCTTGGAAGCAACAAGAGCTTCTTCCTTGATTTCTCTAAAATATGTGATACCTGAATGGATGACCTGTAAATGGATAGGGGCTAATGAGTTCACATCCCCCACCCTTTTCATGAAGGTCTTATGTCGCATGATGGCTGGGAAGGATTTTGGAGGCTCTCCTCTAATCCAAATATCTAAACTAGTTTCCCTCTTTATGAACATTTTGTGAGACTTACCCCATCTGACTTGGTTCCTAGTAAAGGACAAGAATTCCTGGAACTGTATGTCCCCTATGAAGGGACCATGGTTGTCTCCTCCATCTTCTTCCAAAATGAAATTGTGGAAATATAATTCACATAGAAGGTATTGTACCTTCTCTTCCTGATCTATGAAACATGAAATAAATTATGGTACAGTGGCAAATGAAATGGGTTTACCTGATCTGATGGCCTTCACTCTCAACAATAGATATCGTTCCAGCAAGAATAAAACATAATTAGTGGCAAGGGATCTGCAATTGATGGCATCAGAGTAGACATCACATATGTGTTTGATTTGCTCCAAAGATTTTTCCAATTGGGTTTGCACCTTTTTTATCTTCTCTTAGGCTCTGGTGAGCACAGCATAAGTCTCACCCTTTGTTGTTGTCATGTCCTTCAATTCTTTAACAATCCTTTGATATTCAGTCCTAGTTACCATTCCATGTTGGTGTTGGACCAATGCTTGTTGGGCTTGTGTAAGTTCTTCTTTTAGTCTATCAATGGTGACACTCTGTGCTTGATCCGGATTATTTTCGGCACGAAATGAGAGCGGAGATATAATAAATAAATGCACAGAGATATTGCAGATATTCAATAATATAATAGGAATGTATCAGAGATGCAATAATAAACACAAATATATAGTAATACATGATTTCTATTAATCAGAGAAATGTACAGAGACTGTAAAAATACAGAGTGAAAGACTCACTAGAATGGTGGCAGCTTATCTCTGAGAAGAGATGTGACGGCTACTCGCATTCGAAAGAAGATGATTACAATGAGGCTTTGAAGGCCCTTTTACAAAAAACGGAAATTCCAAAAGTCCTATACATCCAAAAACCTAACCCTAGGAGATGAAGCACCAAAAGTCATGTGGGCCCCGTTTGGGTAAGTGAGTACATCAACTTCCCGGGGTTGTAACTTTTGCATACGATCTCCGTTTTAGGCGTGTGATAGCTCGTTGGAAAGGTATTGTCGAGGAGATTCATTTTGGGGTCTCAAATATTCCTTTAGCTACCATTGAGAATCTCTATATTGAAAAAAATTCATTTGGACCCTCAAAATGGCCCCGGAAGTTAAAACCTACTAAAAATAGTAAATTGCCAAAATGGCCAGAAAACTATTTTGAGCCATTTGGAAAAGGTGGGTGGCCACCGATATCCACCTGGATCAATCCTCCATCCTTAGGAAGAAATTGTGTCCATTGTGTTGAGTTCTCGGGGGAGAGGGAAAAACATTTGTTGAATCTGCATCTTGGTGAGCTGCTTGTCTTGCTGGAGAAGTCGCGTTGCTTGGTTTGTGGAAATCTGTCACGAACCTGTGGCTGGAAAGTTTGGAACTTTTTAACCAGCCTAGCTATTTTAGATGACTGTGTGCAGAAGGAATCTTCATGCTTTGCTGCAACCTTGTCGACCTGCTTCTGTTGGATAGAAGGTGCTTTGGCCGAAGCTGTGGTGGCTGTAGTATCTTTCTGTTCACCCTTTGAACAGATTGTGGAGAAGATGAATTTTGTAGTATGAGATACTACCTTGAGGCACTGTTTAGGTGGGGCAGTAGTTGGAACTACCTCTGGTATCCTGTAGATATGACCCCCCAGAGTAATAATGACACTACGGGGTCGAGACTCATAGATAGCATGGCGTTTCCACATATATGGTTGGCCCAAGAGAACATCA
>ML779427.1:257109-273356 GCA_009831015.1 Picea engelmannii
GGGAATGCCAAAAGTCCTAGACATCCAAAAACCTAACCCTAGGAGATGAAGCGCCAAAAGTCACGTGGGCCTCGTTTGGGTAAGTGAGTACATCAACTTCCCGGGGTCGTAACTTTTGCATACGATCTCTGTTTTAGGCGTGTGATAGCTCGTTGGAAAGGTATTGTCGAGTAGATTCATTTTGGGGGCCCAAATATGCCTTCGGCTATCATTGAGAATATTTATCTTGAAAAACCTTCATTTGGACCCTGAAAATGGCCCCGGAAGTTAAAACCTACTAAAAATAGTAAATTGCCAAAATGGCCAGAAAACTGTTTTGAGCCATTTGGAAATGGTGGGTGGCCACTGATATCCACCTGGATCAGTGCTTGAGATTGAGATGCTTGGTATTCTTCCATAGCGCTCATCTCTTCCCTGGATTGAGTTAATTCTTGCTAGGCTTGTCCCAATTCTTCTTTTAGCTTATTAATGATCGCACCCTGTGCCTGAGATTGGGATGCTTGATATTCATTCATTTCTTCTCTAGAGATAATCAATGCTTGTTGGGTCTGTGCAAGATCTGCTTCCAGTCTATTCATGATAGTACTCTGTTCCTGGGACTGCTCTGTTATAGTTAGTAATTCACCTCTGTTTTGAATCAGGGTTTGTTCAGATTGCAGTAGTTCTTCCTCCAGTCTCCTAATAGTAGCATTCTGCTCAAAGATTTGAGTTGTTTCCTCTAAAATCAGAGTGTTTGTCTATATCTCAACATCAACCATCTCTTATGTTTCTATAGGAATTACATCTTCATCCTGAACTACTGCTTATTTTACCACTAATTCCTCAGGGTTTGTCTGCATCCCTACAGAATTTGTACTAACTACTTTCTTAGGAAGAGGGTTTCTTCCTTGCATTTTGCCCCTTTTGTTTTTCTTTCTTCTGTGGATCTTGTCTGCTATTTCTAACTGTTTCCTCAATTCTTTGATAATCTCCTTGAGTTTTCCCACCTTCTGCTTTAATACCTCAACCCTCTTAGCCTTTTTCTTCAACAATTTTTTTTTTCTTTAATTTCCTAATTTATTTCTGGCTTTTGGCTAATTTCTGTTTATGAGGGATCTCGAGGTCTTATTCATTCCGGCCAGTAGATGGTTGTCCCCCTGTTCCTTCCAAGTGCTCTGGTTTTCCAAGAGGGTCTCTCATTTCAAAAATAAATTCATATTGTGTCGTGTCGTCTAGAAAATACATTTCAATATCAGGAAAGTCTTCAGCTGGTTTTGAAGAGGAGGCTGGTTCTGGGTCTTTTTCCTGATTATTTTCATCTCTGTCAGTTAAGGTTCCTAAGTTCCCCAAAACTTGAGCTATTTCTATCTCATAGCTCTTCAAAAAGTGTCTTGTCAGGTGCTCTACTGCAGGTTGGGTGTCTCCCTAATCATCCTTTTGTGCCGTCTGCTCTGTTTGCTCAATTGCTTGAACATTTTCCTATAGAGGCTATTCTATGAAATTCTTAAGTTCTTCATGGTGATCTGTTGCATCCTGAATTGCTTCAGTTGCTTCCTGAGTTTGTCTGCTTCTCTTCCTTGTCCTAGGGGGGATCTAGGAGTAGCCATTATTCTCTTCTTCCTTTTTGTTAATGCTTATGTCTATGAGGTCAAGGCCTCAATGATTTGAGCAGGGTCTGCTTCAACTTCGGTTTGAGGTGGTGGAATTTCTCTTTGGGTGGTAGTCGCCTACTCCAGTTGTGGAGGTCTATTGGCCTCAATGAGATTCTCCCAAGTCAACTGAGTTTGACTCAGTGCTTTATCCAATATTAGTTTAACTAATTTGTGGTGGCTGATAACAGTAACAGGATCCTTGGGCTTTTGTGTTCTTAAGGAAACTTCATGTAGTATGGTATTCAGGAACAAAGGTAGATTAAGTACTAACCATTTCTTCAAGGCTTCCAACAATTTCAKATGGTGAGGTCGAATTACATCGTATCATCCATCGCAGGTGATGTACYGTTGAAGTATCCCCACAAGTTCCTTCCATGGTTCATTGAGGGTACTGGGATTAAGTCCCTTTCCTTTTTTATCCAATTCTTCCTCAGGTTCTGTGAAATATTCCTCAGCTTCCCTCAACTTMGTGTATTTACCTATCCATTGAATGCCTGTGTTAGGGAGGCCTGTGACTTCTGCTACAATTTTCAGGGTAACTGAGATTTGTATGCCTTGCACCGTAGAGATTTCTCCTTGCAGGTTTTGAAAGAATTCAAGCATGACRTTTGTGTCATATCCTTGCAAGCGGATGAAGTACTTGGTCCACCCTAGGCGATGTAGGATTTCTCTTGCCTTTTCTGTAACCCTGAGTAATGTCGGCTCTCTGCGCACACTTTTGTCACCCATATTTCTATGAAAAATAAAGAATGATTGTGGTTCTTGTTTACAAATTTGGTTAGACCATCTTTGGAGAAGCAGATACCAAAAATAGAAAATATCAGTGACAACAAATGTATAAAGACATGGGTTTTGTATTTATGACAATCATTACATCTAGTCGGGAAGTGTGCCGAGCATCCCCCGTCATTAATGTAGAGTTCTTCCTCGACCATCAGTGTAGGAGGAAGTAATGACTGCAGGTATTTTTGTGTGAGAGGTAATGATTGTGTTGTCACCGCCGATAGGGACTAATCATATATAATTAAAAAAAAAAAAAAACGATAGTCTGTTTGATGTGTGGAATTTGTAAATTTATTAAACCTATGTTCAAAAAATGACTTATGGATAAATCAATCAAAAATAAATTAAATCTGTTCATTTTTATTTATTTATTTTTATTCCACATAGCATAATATTGTTACTTTTCCGGGTGATTGAGTATAACTGATATGATAGCTTCATTATTTAAGTAAAGGAGATCTAGAGACATGCATAAACTTGGTATTTTGAGATAATCTTCCATACCACAGACAGAGCCGTTGCTGCCCGTAGGCGTCCATAGCCTTGGTAGGGTTTCCTTTTAACCCTTAGATGAGCCTATATCCTTAATACACATGCGGATCATCTTTTTCCAAAAAGACCATTATCCTGGTTTGGTAACCAGATGATGATAATGCCACTCACTAGATTATAACTTAAGTGAACAAGCCAGCTCATGGTGAGACCTCTTGTCCTTTGACAAAAGAAAATGTCAAAGGCCATTGCCCTGGTGTGGTAGCCATAGTGGGAACGTCACTTACGTTAGTATCCTATGATTGTGGTAGGTTGGCTCATGATGAGACCCCTCGTTCTTTATGAAAAAGGTTTTTATTGTGTATCTTTATTTGTTTGTATCTTTTCTTAATAGATATTTGAATTTTTTGTTCCCAAGAAGACAATTATCCTGGTTTGGTAGCCAGATGAGGATAATGCCACTCACTAGATTGTAACTTAAGTGAACAAGCCAGCTCGTGATGAGACTTCTTGTCCTTTGACAAAAGAAAGTGTCAAAGACCATTACCCTGGTGTGGTAGCCATAGTGGGAATGCCACTTATGTTAGTATCCTATAATCATGGTAGGTTGGCTCATGATGAGACCCCCCATTCTTTATGGGAAAATTTTATTATATATATATATTATTTTTTTTTTGTAAGGGAGGCTCATCTACTCCTTAAGAGTAAGGGATGGTATAAGGAAGTGTAAAGATGCCAAGTAAAAGTGTGTTGAAAACTCCTTATAATATAGAGGCGGAATATGATTCGAGTATATTTGTATATATAAGGGAAAGAAACAACTTATGGTGGCGATCGATTATGAACAAGGTTTAAGATATTTCGGAGAGATTATTCCATGAATTTTTTTTTGATAAGGTGTGAGGGACCATCCAAAAAATAATGATAGATCATTGTAATGACGATTAGAAATAGTGTTGGTGAAAATTATTTGATGAAAGCCGCACTTACGGAGGAATGGATATCATTTGAATAGTAAACAAGGTAATGACAATCGCGTGAAAAGGAACATCAGTTGTTCCGTTCAAGAAAAGGAACAACAAGTGCATGAAAAAGGAACAACAGTTGTCCCATTCGAAAGGAGCAACAGGCGCGCAAAAAGGAACAACACTTATTCCATTCAAAAAGGAATAGCATGCGTGTGAAAAGGAACATCAGTTGTTCCATTCGAAAGGAGCAGTAGGCGTGTGGAAAAGGAACAACAATTGTTCCGTTCAAAAAGGAACAACAGGCGCATGAAAAGGAACAACAATTGTTCCGTTTGAAAGGAGCAGCAGGTGCGTGAAAAATGAACAACAGTTGTTCCGTTCAAAAAGGAACAGCAGGCACATGAAAAGGAATAACAGTTGTGTGAAAAGGAACAACAGTTGCGCGAAAATGAACAACAGTCACACGAAAAAGGAAAATAATCGTCATGAACATGTAAAAGACAGAGTCCATGTGATAAGACAAAACAAGAGTATGGAACAGAAAAAGGTGCGAATTGTAGTTATCTATCCTGATTCTTGTTTCCTAGATGACTTTTTATAAAACAAAGAAAAACTAACCACTCAGTTGGAAAACTATGTACAGTATGTATAGTATAAACAAAATACATTATTTATGGAGTTGGGGTGGTTGGGTTACCTTCCCAGCCAGCCAAAATCTACACCGTAGGGTCTTTACTTACTTCTTGATAGAAATAATCTTTTGAAGGTGGCTGGTGGTAAAGTCGCAGTCGGTGTCCATTGACCAGAAAGGGTGATCCAGACCCATCGATGGTGCTAAAAGTAACCGTGTCATTATAAGGGAATCCATTAATTTCATACATCCCTAGCCATCCTGTCTGTAATTTCCCAGGAAAGTCTTGAAATCTGAAATCATAGAGGAGCGCCCAGTCGCCTTTCTTGAATGATTTATTCTTGATATGCTTGGCATGCCAGGTTTCTCTCTGTCGCTGGATAACAGTTGTGTGCTCCACAACAGACAAGCGTGATTCAACCAATTCGTTGAGTTGCTGAAGGCATCATTTATGTGCTTCTGTAAGATTTAGTCCAATTTCATGGGCCATTCTTAGGGTCTTGATCTCAAATTCGATTGGGAATATGGGTTCTTTACCATAGACTATATGGTAAGGAGAGTAGCTAGTGGTGTTACGCCAAGTTGTACGATAATCCCATAAGGCATTTGGGAGCTCAGGATCCCGATTATGTTGGTTTGTTGAGACAGTCTTCGTTAGGATTGCCTCTAGGACCTTATTGGTGCTTTCTACTTGCCCGTTTTCTTGTGGGTGATATGGAGAAGTAACTCTATGCTTAATGTGATAGTTGTCCAGGACGGCGGTGATTCTATGGCCAGTAAATTGTGACCCTCCATCAGTAATTATTTCTCTGGGTAGTCCATACCGCACAAACAATTTGAAAAGGAATTTGATGACTACTTCTTCTGTTGCATTTGGTAAAGATTCTGCCTCTACCCATTTGGTCATGTAGTCCATTGCAATGAGAATATAGGCCTTTTGATTTGACTTTGGATTAAAGGGGCTGACGAAGTCCAGCGCCCATCTTTCAAATGGTTCTATGACTACTTGTGTTTTCAAGGGAATTTCATCAGCCTGACTTGGTTTCCTCATCCACTGACAATTGTCGCATGTCTGAACATATTTCTTGGCATCTTTGAATATTGAGGGACAATAATAGCCCATATGTAAGATTTTGTGTCCAGTCCTACGGTCTACAAAATGCCCCCCACAGGGCTCATCATGTCCTGCTTTCAGTATGTCATAGATTTCATCCTCTCGTATGCATCGTTGGATCTGGAGATTATCTCCTGTGTGGAAAAGATATCCACTAATCCAAGTGAATCGTGCGCTACGCTGGACAATCAGTCGTCTTTCCTTTGATGATAAATGTGTCGGTAATATTCCCACTGCTAGATAATTTTCTACATCAGCGTACCAAGGTGGTTTTGTGTCGACAACAAACAGGTGCTCATCTGGAAATTGGTCCTCAACTGTTAATGAGTCGTCTATTTTTGGGATGCGGGACAGGAAGTCTGCGACAAGATTTTCTCTCCCGGGTCAATCTTTGATGGTGATATCAAATTCCTGCAATAATAATAACCATTGAGTGACCCGTCCATTAGTAATTGGTTTATTATATAGACATCTAATGGCAGAATGATCAATATACATGATAACTGGATAGCCTGTTATATAATGATGAAATTTATTTATGGCATGTATAACAGCTAAAAACTCTTTCTATGTTACTGTATAATTAAGTTCAGCTGGAGTCAGATTCTTGCTAATGAAATAAATGGCATAGGGTTTCTTTTCTTCTTCCTGTCCAAGAACAATGCCTATGGAAATGTCTGAGGCATCGGTGGAAATTTGAAATGGTATTTTCCAATTTGGTCCTCTCAACACTGGTGTTGTTGAGATCAGTTTCTTGAGTCCTGCAAAAGCCACATCACATTTGTCAGACCATTGAAATTCTACATTACCTGTCAAAGAATGTAAGGGCGCAACGGTTTTTGAAAAATTTGGCATAAATCTGCGATAGTATCCTGAAGCACCAAGGAAACTACGTACCTCAGTTTGTGTGTGTAGAGTAGGTAGATTAAGGATTACCTCAATTTTTGCTAGGTCTACTCTAATTCCATCTGGAAAAATGTAATTCCATAATACCACACCTTTTGTCATCATCATGTGACATTTTTCATGACTTAAACATAACCTGGTAGTGATGCACCATTCCAATACCTTCTCCAGATTATTCAAGTCTTGATCGAATTCATCGTCGTACGGGGTGAAATCATCCATGTAGACTTCAAGCCCTTCACTAATTAGATCACTGAATATGCTCAGAATGGCCCTTTGGAATGTAGTTGGAGTGTTACAAAGTCCAAAGGGAAATACTTTGTAGGCAAAGGTACCCCAGGGACATGTGAATGTCGTTTTATCCTGATTTGATTATAGCTATTGAAACTGTCTAGGAAAGAGAAAAATTTATTCCCTTCCAAGGTATCCAGGACCTGATCGATGAAGGGTAATGGAAAATGGTATTTTTGAGTAGCTTTTTTTATCTCCCTGTAATCAACACATATTCTCCACTTCCCATTTTTTTTTGGGATGATGACTAATGGGGAAACCCATCGACTATCTTAGAGAGGGTGTATAAAATCTGCGTCCAACAACTTTTGTAGCTCTTCTTTAACAATATCTCTAAGGTGGGGGTTCAGTCTTATTTGCAGTTGTCGGATAGGTCAGATGTCTTTCTCAATATAAATGTGGTGTGTGAAGAGTTGTGGATCAATACCTTTCATATCAGAGTATTCCCAGGCAAAAACTTGCTAGTATTTAGAGAGGGTTTGGATTAGCTTTTGTTGTTGTTGCTCTTCTAGGTTGGCATTAATGTTCAGAGACTTTCTTGGTGTGATCTCAATGGATTTGCTGTTGTGAACAATGGTATTCAGAATTTGTTGTTCCATTAAATCTTCCAGCGGATCTCCCTGTGCTTCACAGTCTAGAACATCTTGGAGCATCTGGCATGTTGGGTTACTTAGAGTGGTTGGGTTGTTAATAAACCCACTGATTACATCATCCTCTAGTTGATTCTTGAGCTTGAGGGCTTCTTCCATCGTGAGTGGGGCACGTAGATCCTTCTCTGGATATCGTGGTGGTGGCAATTGCGGGTGTACGATCGTTGGACTAGGTTTGGATGGAGGATATAAGATGAGATTCCTTGTAACCCCTCCTCTAGCAATTGTCATTGTACCCGATCGACAGCCTATGTATGCATCAGCTGTTGCGAGCCATGGTCTGCCCAATATCAATGGATGCCCTTCGAGTCCACTTCTTGGGTTGATGGTGAGAAAATCTGTGGGATATTCCCAAGAATCAACTGAAATCGATATATCATGTAGTATGCCGAGTGGTTTGACCACTGATCAATCGGCCAATTGCAACATAATCAGGGTTGGGTTGAAAGCGTCAAGACCCAGGGCATTGTAGGTTTCTATAGTTAGAATATTGATGGTCACCCCCAAATCAACTAGGGTATTTGGAAAGGAACAACCCTGAATCTGAACGGTTACTATGGGGTTCCCTGGATATGCATATTTGACTGGTGTTTCTCTACCCAAAATTAGATCAGATAAGTCTCCCGCTACATGAACTGTTGATGATGAATTTTTTATTTTTCTGACGGGTTTCCTCCCACATAGCTCCTTGATTGTCTTTGCATAGATCAGTATGTCTTGTAGGGCTTGCAGGAGTGGAATTTTGATGTATAAATTCTTGAGTTCCCCTACAATGTCGAAGTCAGGATCTACGGTGGGTTTCGCTATCATCGGTCTTTTGGGGAATGGAGGGGAGGGAATTGCATCCTTATCAGAGTCTTGTGATTCAACTGTGTTCCCCCCTTGCTCGATTTCTTCTGTTACTACCATAGTCGAGGGTGTTATTGCTGGTTTTTTTTCATTCCCCTATTCTTGGGGAACATCATTTTGTTCAGGGGAGATTATGCACCCCAATCTTAACCGAAGTTCATTGCATCCTACTGGATTGATTTCCCCTTCTCCACTTTCCATAATTTCGACGAGCTGAGCTGGTTTGTTATTGGGATTTGGGTGGGGTTGGGCAGGTAATTGAGGGTTCAATTGTGATTGGGGCAATGGGAGTGGAGTTTGTAATGGGGGTTGGGTTTGAGAGGCCATCCCCATAGGTTGGTTATTCATCCCCATGGGGCACTGCCAGTTCTGGTTCCAATTTGGGTTTTGCGTAGTCAAGTTAGGCCATTGTGGAGGGTAGGTATTATTCAAATTTTGCCAGGATGAGGTAGGGTATTGCGAATTGGGCCAATTGGAACTTGTAGTTGGTTGATTTTTCCAGTTGGGGTTTGTGGCGAGCTGGTTTGGCCAGGTAGGAATTACAAGTGGGTACTGTTGGGGCTGCCAGTTTTGATTAGTAAATGGCTGACCCTACCATGTGCTGCCAAAATTCTGTTGTTGATTATACTATCCAGGAAAGAAAGAGGAGGGGTCCTATAATGTATTTTGAGTCTAGGACTGCCACTGATAGCGCCGAGCCATCAGATATAATGGTTTTGTTTCCTCTTCTGGTTCTTCAAATACAACTTTCAATCTAGGGAGTGATGGGAATTCATCTGTGTCATGATCCTTGGCACAAATAGTGCAAACCCAAACTATATTCAAGGGGAATTCCCTTGGACCATGTTTCTTTCTACACCCGTGGCAAAATATAGCCAAGGTTTTCTCTACTTCTACCCTTTTTTGTTGGCCTACAATACATCCAATTGTGTAGTCAGAGTGCTCAAAATATCTATTTTAAAGTTTTCTAGGAGATTACCAACTTTAGCTCGCGTAACACCCCCGTTGGTGAGATCGTTGTTTCTTGTGAGGGACGTCCGCATTCCTGACCTGGTCTGTGTACTTCCTCGTGAGCACCTGATACACAATAGAACAATGTCTTCATAAGTTTCTTGATAAATGTCACCTTTCCCCATTAAATTCAATGTTTCTACCCATTCATCTTTCATGCCTTTGATCAGAGTTGCTTTGAGTACTTCACCTGGTAATGTACCATAGGGTGATATTTGCAAATTATAATGAAATATTTCGACATATTCTTCTAATGATTCATTTTCTTTTGCATTCATTTGAAATATTTCATCTTTTAGGTCTCTGGTTCTGCAATAATCCTGATATTTTAACAAGAAGGTTTGTTTCAACTGGTCCCATGAATTGATGGTTCCACCTCCCAATCACATGAACCAGCATAGGGATGCTCCCTTCAAGGTAGAGGGGAATAGTTTTAATTTTTGGGGTTCAGAGGTGTAATCATACCCTCTATATAGGACATTGCATTTAAATAGGAATGCATTCGGGTCTTCTGAAATCAATCCATGGAAGGTTGGCAGGTTTTGTAAGGGGATTGCTTTCATGGGGGCATTGGAAATTGGGTCAACTATTGGATACTCCAGCATGGAGGTCTGGGGTTGTTGTTGACTTGGTTGTGCCATTTGATCGAAAATGTGCCAAAAATTTTCAGGAGGTTCTTGATCCGGGTATTCTATTTGAAATAGTTGATTATTTGGTTCTCCAGGGAATTTGATTGCACTCACTTTATCTGGGATTTCAGATATGCCTTCTTCTTTCATAGGAGACTCAGGGTTGGGTGGTGATAGTGGGTCTGCCTTGGAAACCCCGCTAGTTTCTCCTATTCCCTCCTCCAGATTATTAGAGCTTCCCTCTTATAAGGGGTTGAGCAGTGGGAGATCTATATTCTGAAAGCTCTGCTCAGTCCCTTCAGTTTTTCTATGAATCTTAGCATGGGCCGTAGTTGGTGAAACTACTGCCTGAGGGATTTGGGTGGGTCCTTTCCTAGGTCCAACCTAAGCTTGAGATTCACCCTTTCTGATGATTTCGTCTATGAAAGTGCTTCTTCCAGGGATCACCGAACACTGGGTTTTGGTAATTTTTGGTGGGGGTTTTGATTTTTCAAGATCCTTCTTTCTAGTCATACACACTTCACACAACAAAAAAATAAATTTCAACAAAAGAAAACACCTATGAAGACTCTTAAGTGTCAACTAGAGGTAAGCGTTGGCATAATCATTTTACTTATTACCTGCATATGTTCTTACCTTCCGTCTTCAATACCTGGTCCTCCAGAGACACAACCTATGATACTTTTGACATTCTCCCCGACAACAACGCCAAAATGTTGGTGTCTAAAGGTGTCCTAAAAGAAACCTTAGTTTAACATTAATTTATCAACTCGGAGATTCGTCTTTTATCTCAAGAATATCAACAAAGTCTATGCAGGTAGCCTACAATCGTGTAGCTAAACCAAATCTGAGTTCATCAATAATCAAGTTCCTCAAACGTTCACCAAAGATTCTAAGAACTAATGGAATTGAAATCTGATTACTAAGATGCTATAAAGTGGAAAGGAACTAATCAATCTATTGAATTTTCTTAATTAAAAAGCAGTAATTGAATCTAAGTGAGGACTTGCAAAATTAACTATCAATTATGAATTCTGATTACTGGAAAGGAAATAACGAATTACTCTATCTACAGAAAGAAACAAAAATTGTAATCTAGTCGGAAGGGACAACTAATGTAACTTTTACCGAAAGGAACAACTATTGTAACTTTAACCGAAAGGAACAACTCGTAAATCTAAGGAAAAGGAACAACGCAAATGAAAATGTGAGGAACTGTCAAGCAACAACTTCAGAAATGAAAATCGTAACGGAAATCATTAATACTTGAGGGAAATGTCTGTCTTCTATACGCAAACAATCATAAAATCATTAACACACTTATGCATTTATCCTTGGCTATTGTAAAAGAGATATGAATCACAAAATAGAAATCAAACTTCGAACTAATACAATTACAGAACGAGACAGTAGCTCCTTCAGACTAGGCCCTCTATCTTTAGAAGTACTGCTATAAGAAACTTAGAACACAAAAATGGTAGAAACACTCAAAACTTTCATTGATTCCATAGCTGGTGAAACATTTACAAAAACTGTTTGCGCAGAGAAATTCTGAATCTAAAATACTTGAATGCGTTTTTTCTCTCTTTTTTTCTGGATCTATTACCCTCTTATATATTACAATAATCTGGGTAAATCAAGATATCCTGAAGATCAAAAGATCCTCAGGATTGCTTTACTATTATAAATTTACAATATAGAAAATGCATTATCTTTAAATCTATTTTGCACCTAAAAAGTCTTCAACCTCCAATAGCTTACGCATAGCCAAGATATCTTTGGTTATCTTTGACAGTTATTTATCCAATTCTACAACAAAATCAAACCATTCCAATCATAATTTAGAATCTATTTAATAAAACTTCAATAACAACCCTAAGAGACATATTAATCATGTTCTCTCCTATTTATCCCTAACTATCTGAAGAATCAATCAAAATCATATTATGAACTGTGGGAAAAAAGAAGATATTTATACCTTTTTCGTAACCCAACAACAAGTAAAACCCTAACTACAGAACAGTGCAATATTCAACAATATCTAATCATATCTGACCATTTAGCACATAGAATCAACATATATAACATTCATCCAAGTTATTAAGCACTAAGCTACTATATCATATGCATATAACATACATAAAGATTCAACACTAAGCATAAATCACATCAATGACATAAAGCAATCACGACAGAGGATATACCCGGTTCACCCCCAGGGTGGGGCTACGTCCACAAACTCTTCTTCTTCTTTTTATTATCTTCTTTCAATTCACAGAACCACAAAACCAACTCCACATAGGATAGGAGATCTGCGTGCACCTCGCTAGATCCTCCTTCCCCGAGCTTGTCACAACACAGAGTCTTCTTACAATCACTTGCACTTAGCTCTGCAAGTTCTCAACACATAGTATGCACAAAGCATTTAGAACTATTTGCACTTAGATCACTGGCTTACAACTTACTCGCAATTGCCTGACTCACAATTGACTTCTTCTTACATCGCCAAGATACTTATTTATACTTTACAAAAGGGGCTTAAACATGGGTAAACCCATGGGCCGACATCCCATACCCGTTATATAAACCCTAAACCCAAAAATCCCACAAAAGGGGGCGAGATCCTGTGATCTTTGCTTCGTCTGGCGCTTCATCTTCAACCAACCCTTTGAAGTCCCAAAAATGGTCAAACACAACCAAGGTCCTCCAAAACTTGGTCGAGGGCCAATACTTAGGTTTTTGGATGTCTAGGGTTTTTGACATTCCTATTTATTGTAAAAAAGCCTTCAAAGCCTCATTGTAATCATCTTCTTGTGAGTGAGCACAACCATCACATCTCTTCTCAGAGATAATCTGACACCATTCTAGCAAGCTTGTTTTCCACTGCATTTTAAAGTTTCATCTTATTTCCTTATTGAATAGAAAACCGATTTTATTGTATCTCTGGTATTTTGTGTTAAGCATATTTTAATAATCTATATTCATTTCATTCTACTCATAAAATCCAGCTCAATAGGCCTTGTATTTGGATTTATCTTTGTACAAAGACAAAAACATTACTATGAAGCTCGTGGTACATACCATGACATCATTTTCTAGGGTTACTATGAAGCTCTCCATACATATCATGCCATCCTTTTCTACCAAACATAATTTTCAACAATATAGGTTATGAATCACTTATAATTTTTAACAAGATAGGTTGTGAAGTAGTTAATCCCTATTTTATTTAGCAAGTAGGTGTTGCAGTTCACCTAGTAAAGATGTAACACATTAAACTGTAAAAATTATGATGCAAAAATACAAATAACAACCATGAATACAAATAGCATTAACAAATAATCCACATAATAACAAACCTAGAAATTTTATTTTTGAAAAGAAATATGACAAATTTAAAACATAACCAATATAGATTTCTAATGTTCCATCAAGTCTTGCTTTGGACCTATTATTGATTGAGAGGAAAACCTTAGCTAGATTCATATGGATTTATTGTTTCTACATTAAAGAATCATCTTGGTCTTCAATGGTGTTCACAATAAGTTGAGTGGATAGATCTACATAATGGATCTACATGGATGGTTTTGACTAGATCTTTTGCTGATTTTTATCTTAAGGATAGTTTTGAATAGATCTTTTGGTGATTTGTATCTTAAGGACTTTGCTTGATGGATTTGTTTAATTGAAAGAGTTGAGTTGATTGTTTTGATTTCAAGTCTATTATTAAATTGACTTGTCTACACAATAACAACATTCAAATTGGTATTGATCTCCACTAATGTTTCATAGGGTTGGGATGTATTGTCTAATAAGAAGGTTGTGGACAATCTGGAAACAACAACCATGCAAACAACCACATGTAGAGATTTAGTGAAATATGTTCTTCAAGCCTGGAGGCTAAAATATCCATTTTTCATACCACAATGTACATTAGTTTGTTTATTCCTAAATATTTTATTTCCATCCAAGCAAGAAATTAAATATGGAATAACTCATGAATCTAGCACAAAAGGAATGATAGAACACATCATTTTATTTATATTTATGGATTTGTGCGCATATCTAGAAATTAATACATATGCACTTTGTCATAAAGAGTGAGGCAAATACCACCTACATTACAACACACAAACAAACTCAATGATGCTAATGCTTTGAATGATGTATCAACAAATTTAAATGGAGTCAAGCACTATTTATGACATTGTGGTAAAGTCATAAATGTTTCTATAGTAGTTAAACATTCTTGGATTTAAGAATATGTTTAAGCACTTTACCACTAAGTGCTTAGATGTTGTTTCTTTAGTTTCTCCATAATCTTATACTTATAATTTATTTTCATTACAACATTTATAAATGTCGCCTAAAAAATAGGCCTTGTGTTTGGATTTATCTTTGTACAAACACAAAAACATTATTGGGTGAAATCACGGAGGTGGGTTACACTTTCGTGACAATCAGGTCTCTAAAATTCCGAAAAACATTTTTTCGGCCGAACTAATAGACTTTTTCGACCGAAAGATATTTTTTTCGGCTGAACTATTTTTCGGCCGAAAAAATAAACGTCAAATCGAACAGTGCAATAATCGCCCCCTCGATTTGCATGTACAAATTTAGTCGGTCAGATATTTTCTTTCCGGAAATCCTCTTTCGGATGAACAATTGTTCGGCTGAACTATTTTTTGGCCGAACAATTTTTCGGCTGAAAATTTGTTCGGTCGAACAATCTTTCGGTCGAAAAATTGTTTATATATTAACCACACGTCGATATTGGAACATTTTACAAACTTTGGTGTCGTTTCTTGGGAGTAGAGGTCGTGAGGTTTGTGAGGAGGTTGCACATCTGAGGTCGCTGGGAGGTCGTGAGCGCAGGGGTCATCGTGAGGTCGTGAGCGCAGGGGTAATCATTGTGGTTGCGAGTGTGGATGCGCAAAACAACAGGTAAGTTTCTATACTGTAGATAATACAATCAATAATAAGTTTTAAAATCTATGGTTTAAATGTAATTATTTTAATTGTTAGACTGTGAGGGGGCCGCGGGTGGTTAGCCCTATGGCCAAGCCGTGGGCGTGCCCACGACTTGGTCACAGGGCTGGCCACCCGCGGCCCCCTCACAGTCCCGTGCCCACGACTTGGTCACAGGGCTGGCCACCCGCGGCCAAAATTTTATCACTACAAAATTTCAGAGTACAATCCCCAATTTTACCACTTACACGATTTTGTAGATCTGGCCAATTTCTCCAGAGTCGTAGTCGCCCCAAAATATTGTCCAAAACCGTCTCAAAAACTGTTGCTCTGGCTTTAATTTGACTAGACTAGTGTGGAAAAACCTTCTCCTGTCAATGTTGTAGTTTTCATGGATAGTCTCTGCTATATTTTAATGTTTAAAGGCTGGGCCGCAGGTGGCCAGCCCTGTGGCCAAGCTGTGGGCGTGCCCACGGCTTGGTCACAGGGCTGGCCACCCGCGGCCAAAATTTTATCGCTACAAAATTTCAGAGTACAATCTCCACTTTTACCACTTACACGATTCTCTATATCTGGCCAAAGTCTCCAGAGTCGTAGTCGCCCCAAAATAGTGTCCAAAACCGTCTCAAAAACCATTGCTCTGGCTTTAATTCGACTAGACTAGTGTGGAAAAACCTTCTCCTGTCAATGTTGTAGTTTTCATGGACAGTCTCTGCAATATTTTAATGTTTAAAGGCTGGGCCACGGGTGGCCAGCCCTGTGGCCAAGCCGTGGGCGTGCCTATGGCTTGGTCACAGGGCTGGCCACCCGCGGCCAAAATTTTATCGCTACAAAATTTCAGAGTACAATCTCCAATTTTACCACTTACACGATTCTTTAGATCTGGCCAAAGTCTCCAGAGTCGTAGTCGCCCCAAAATAGTGTCCAAAACAGTCTCAAAAACCACTGCTCTGGATTTAATTCGACTAGACTAGTGTGGAAAAACCTTCTCCTGTCAATGTTGTAGTTTTCATGGACAGTTTCTGCTATATTTTAATGTTTAAAGGCATGCGGTTTTCATGAACACTCTCTGCTATATTTTAATGTTTAGTTAATATGTATATACATGTATAATTTTTTAAATATGATGTCTAAGATTAAGATAAATACGGAGACAGATCATTTCCATTTTCATTTTCATTTCAATATGCCTTATTTTGAATTTACATGTCATAAATCAACAGAATGCTAACATACTTGAATAAGAATAAGATCATATGATAAAGGGTTTGTATTTTAATTCATAGATTTTTTAATAAAAACAATGTTTGAAATCTCTTAACTT
>ML779427.1:288289-329003 GCA_009831015.1 Picea engelmannii
TAAAGTGAAATTCTAAATAAAAAAAATACTTTTGTATGTCGGAAGTTGAATAACTTGTGAAAATACAGTTTTTTTTCTCATAAAACAAGCAAAAGTGTAACCCATCTTCATGATTTCACCCTATTATGAAGCTCGTGGTACATACCATGACATATTTTTCTATGGATACTATGAATCTCTTCATACATATCATGACATTGTTTTCTACCAAACACAATTTTCAACAAGATAGATTATGTAGCACTTACAATTTTGAACAAGATAGGTTGTGAAGTAGTTAATCCCTATTTTATTTAGCAAGTAGATGTTGCAGTTCATCTAGTAATGATGTAACACATTGATGTAAATATTGTGATGCAAAAATACAAATAACAATACTGAATATAAATAGCATGAACAAACAATCCACATAAGAACAAACATAACAATTTTATTTTTGCAAAGAAATATGACAAATTTAAAACATAACCAATACAGATTTCTAATGTTCCATCAAGCCTTTCTTTGGACCTATCATATATTGAGAGGAAAAAAATAATTAGATTTATATGGATTTATTATTTCTACATTAAAGCATCATCTTGGTCTTCAATGTTTTTCACAATATGTTGAGTGGCTTCAATAATGCAAAGGGTGTGTTTTTTATTGAATGATGACCCTAAGGTCCTTCATGGTTGGTTGCCTCATAATGGCTCTACATGGATGGTTTTGACTAGATATTTTGGTGATTTTTATCTTAAGTATGGTTTTGACTAGATCTTTTGGTGATTGTTATCTTAAGGACTTTGCTTGATGGCTTTGTTTAATTGAAAGAGTTGAGATGATTGTTTTGATTGCAAGTCTATTATTAACATTGAATTGTCTATGCAATAACAATGTTTGAATTGGTATTTGATCTCCACTAATGTTCCATAGGGTTGGGATGTATTGTCTAATTAGGAGGTTGGGGACAATCTGGCAACAACAACAACCATGCAAATAACTACATGTAGAGATTTAGTGAAATATGTTGTTCGAGCATGGAGGCTGAAATATCCATTTTTCGTACCACATTCTACATTAGTTTGTTTATTCCTAATTATTTTATTTCCATCCAAGGAAAATTTTAAATATGGAATAACTCATGACTCTAGAACTAAAGGAATTATAGAACATATCATTTTATTGTCATTTATGGATTTGTGCGCGTATCTAGAAATTAAGACATATGCATTTTGTCATAAAGAGTGAGGCAAATACCACGTACATTACAATGCAAAAACACAATCAATGATGCTAATGCTCTGAATGATGTATAGACAAATTTAAATGGAGTCAACTGTTATTTATGACATTGTGGTAAGTCATAAATGTTGCTATAGTAGTTAGACATTCTTGGATTTAAGAATACGTTTAAGCACTTTACCTCTAAGTGCTTAGATGTTGTTTCTTTAGTTCCTCCATAAGCTTATACTTCTAATTTATTTTTATTACAACATTTTTAAACGTCGCCTAAAAAACAGTCCGTGTATTTGGATTTATCTTTGTATAAACACAAAAACATTATTATGAAGCTCGTGGTACATACCATGACATCCTTTTATACGGCTACTATGAATCTCTCCATACATATCCTGGCATCCTTTTCTACCAAACACAATTTTCAACAAGATAGGTTATGAAGCACTTACAATTTTGAACAATATAGGTTGTGAAGTAGTTAATCCCTATTTTATTTAGCAAGTATATGTTACAGTTCATCTACTAATGATGTAACACATTAATGTAAATATTGTGATGCAAAACTACAAATGGTAGTGATGAATACAAATAACATTAACACACAATCCACATAAGAACAAACATAGCAATTTTATTTTTGCAAAGAAATATGACAAATGTCAAACATAACCAATATAGATTTCTAATGTTCCATGAAGCCTTGCTTTGGACTTATCATTGATTGAGAGGAAAACCTTAGTTAGATTCATATGGATTTATTATTTCTACATTAAAGCATCATCTTGGTCTTCAGTGTTGTTCACAATAAGTTGAGTGGCTTCAATAATGCAAAGGGTGTGTTTTTTATTAAATGATGACCCTAAGGTGGCTCATGGTTGGTTACCTCAACATGGCTCTACATGGATGGTTTTGACTATATATTTTGTTGACTTTTATCTTAAGGATGGTTTTGACTAGATATTTTGGTGATTTTTATCTTAAGGACTTTGCTTGATGGCTTTATTTAATTGAAAGAGTTGAGTTGATTGTTTTTATTGCAAGTATATTATTAACATTGAATTCTCTATGCAATAACAATGTTTGAATTGGTATTTGATCTCCACTAATGTTCCATAGGGTTGGGATGTATTGTCTAATAAGGAGATTGTGGACAATATGAAAACAACAACAACCATGCAAACAACTACATGTAGAGCTTTAGTGAAATATGTTGTTCGAGCATGGAGGCTAAAATATCCATTTTCCGTACCACATTCTACATTAGTTTGTTTATTCCTAAATATTTTATTTCCATCCAAGGAAAATTTTAAATATGGAATAAATCATGACTCTAGCACTAAAGGAATGACAGAACACATCATTTTATTGTTATTTATGGATTTGTGTGTGTATCTAGAAATGAAGACATATGATTTTTGTCATAAAGAGTGAGGCAAATACCACCTACATTACAACGCACAAACACAATCAATGATGATACTGCTCTTAATAATGTATCGACAAATTTAAATAGAGTTAAGTGCTATTAGGAACTCAGGGTTTCGGAGAGACACAATCCCAAAGAAAACTTGTTGAGTGTATTTCCACTGGTGATTATGAGAATTTTTTCACACTTGATGATCTTATAAAAATCAAGGATGAGTGCAAGCTAATGAAGGTATCTCGTCACAGGTTAGTACAATGGAAATATGGAAAATAAACAATTTGTTGACTTAGAAGGATGATTTGAGGTAGCACAACAAATTGAATATGATGTAAGAAGATGAAATGTGGGAAATTAAATTAGATTCAATGATATATAATTTATATATATGGAAGTTATGATCATGTGAAAATCCAATTTTTCTAATAGTGGCATGTTACTTTTTTTGCAAAATATAATGGATATTTTTTATTTAGTACAACAATTTATACTTAAATGACGAAATTTCCTTAAACAAATTTGTGTAGTTGTAAGGAACAATTTCTACTTGTATGTTATCATTTTTGCAATATTTTAAAATTAATTTTGTAGTAAACCTTGATAGATAAAAGATAAAGATAAACCATTGAACTTGAGAATAAACCCTTAAACTTAAAAAGGCCAAATATTCACAACATAAAGAACACAAGAATAAGAGAAGATCCCTTAAGGTAGGGTAACACCATCAAATACTCCTTATGGAAGGAATCACTCCAAAAAACATGTTTTCTACAAAACTATACATCCAATCTATCTCAATACAATGACACTCATGTGCATTTATACTTTCTCATGAGTATTCCTAGGCGTCTATGACAACTACCCCTTATAATTATATTATTTCCTCTTAACTACCTAGTGGGACTATTTATTACACATGAACTAAAACATAGGAATATTCCATGATTATGGCCACATTACATTTATTATCACCTTGAGTAGCTCCCTAGGTACCCTTATTATCCTCCCTAGGTACATTCCAATAGTCAAGAGATGAAAATAAGGGCCTTAAACCATAAATGGACTTTTAGGGCTCATGGGCCATGAACATGGACCTGAACCACAACACATGACCTTTATAGGTGATTTTTGGCCTCCAAGTGGAACATGGGTGTCATTATGAAGTCTTGCACACTAGGGATAGGTATTAAGGCATTAGTCATGGATACAGGAGGAAAATAAGGCCCTTAGGTCCTAAATGAAGGCTCTAGTGGTCAAGAGCCATGAACACCTCCACAAACCACATACCATGTCCTCTACAGGGCATAATTTTGTTTTAAAATATATATGGGAACGTTTACAATGTTTTGTGCATCAATGATGTGTCTTGGGTCCTTGACATGGTTGGGGGAGAAATATAGGCAAGTAGACTCCAAAGGGATATTATTGGGCTAATGGGTCATGAACAAAGCCTCAACCACCATGTATACCATCTAAAAGGGATATTGTAATGCCCTTGTTTCCCCCAACTTGTAAATATAACTATACCTTGCCAAAAGATTGTGGATGACTGAATATGTGTGGATGTTAGATTTGATGAACCTTTTTGTTATAAAAGGAAATGTATGTATTTATGTTATTAATTAAAAATGGATAGTGTTTCATAACTGTTGAAGGGGGTTTGCCAAGGTAGATCATTATTCTATGAGAAAGATGGTGAGAGGAAACAAAAATGGTTGAGATGAAACCCACCAGACCAGTACCTTACTGGATTTAATTACTTAGACCCAAAATAGTCCTGTAACCCATACATGAATTACCAATCACGCTGGTAGTTGGAAATCCCTCCTCAAGAGTTAATGAGGATATGGGCGGAGTACCCATATGGAAGGCTTCCTCACCTAGCCATGAGATGGGGATTTAGAACCATGCAATATTGCATAGGAAGGAAAGAAAAAGAATGGATTTTGTGGGAAGAGGAAGATCTACAAGGAAGAAAAGTCAGGAGGCCAATCTCCCAAAGAGAAAAAGAGTGCTCATAGTTCTCTGGTTTGAGGGAGAACTAAGAAACAAATTAGTTGTGGGTGAAAGAAGCTATTGGCGGTGTTTTCAGTCCAAGCTAATAAACAAGGTTGTAGAGAATACGAGTGACTGTGGAAGAACTCGTTGCAGACCCCCTTTCTTGGTAGAGAGAAAACCATTATGAAAAGTTCCTATGGGAGGAGGAGAGTAACCTATGTCCTTGACTTTTGCTAAGCAAGAAGAAAGAGTCTCTCTCATAGAATCATGGTCTAGCTAGGGGGTGTCCAACTGTAAATCCATTAAGGAGTGGATGTGCCTATAGTTGGGTGGAAACATGCATCCCTCTCAACAGTTTCTTCACGATTCAAGTTTCTAATAATTATTTTCATACTCTGTGTAATGTAATGGAGGTGATGGTTGAATGTGTGTATTTACAGTTAAGTTTTACAATTTTTGATAAATCATTATAAATGCTTATTTTTCTTTTGTAAACTTTTTCATTTACATGGTCTTATGTTTTCCTTAGCTTAACATCTAGAGAGTTATGGGACATGGGTGTGTAAGTGAATCTAGGAACAAGCTACAACCCCTGTACTGGTTGGAAATATACTAAGGGAATTTTCCCTAAGGAATCACCTTAAAATTCAAGAGTCGAGGTAGAGTTAGCTGGAATACTTAAGTCCTGCCGACCCCTCAAATTTACCTCTGTAGGATTTCCAATTTTGACCTCTGTGGAGGGAGGGCATTTCCTTCAAACCCTTCGTCGATGTGACTGAGGGCTCATATCCATGGCCTTAACCAAAATCATGGCTAAGAGTTAAGGATATATCCCATGAGAATTATCTGAGGGCCCATATGACCAAGGCCTAGGAACCCTGTGCCAGGCCCGAAAGGATCTAAGATTTTCTAGACTCAAAATTCCAGGAGTTCAGAGCTCCAAGGTGTTATGGCCTTACCACTATCAAACCGGTCGAAAGAAACTTGTTGTTACGATTACCCACGAGGTTGACTGACATATGAAAGTTTCCCTAACTGTGGCAGATGGACCTACCCCACTGTTAAAACCTAACCCACTTACCAATCATGAAGTAACACGAGTCGTAGATACGAGGGTATTCAGGATTTTCCCTGGTCGTTGGATCTACGTCGAGGTCATTCATGCGTTAACCACTTCGGGAAACATATGTTTCATAGCACCAAATTTCTTGAACGCCAGAGTTGTGAATTAATGTGAGCCATGGATCTGGGGAGTCCATTGAGAACCCTCTTAACAGTTCAATAAACCAGTGGAGGGACCCATGTACAACACTTCAAAGAAGTCCTACTCCAGAAGAAAAGAGTGTGGAGTGGGTAGAACCCCCGAACACTAAACTCGCGAAACGACGAGAACCATAGATCCATGGAGGCTTTAGGATCTCCCCTAGCTGTTGTATCTATGTTATGATCATTCCAGTGTTGGCCACTCTGGGAGCAAAGAGGAAGTTACGCGATGGATCCCTCGAACGCCGAAGTTAAGAAGTAACGGAGGCCATAGATATTTGGATATACATGGTCACAACTCAACCATAAGATCTAAGGGGCATTGGAAGACCGCTAGTATGGAGTGACCTGGAACACTGACATCTGCTAGGGTGATGTGGAACCACGTTCGATGTACCATGTGTCACCTTGATTTGTGCTTTTTACAGGCCCTATGTGCCCATTAGAATGTGACACGTGTCACCCACTTATGGGGCCACATGTCATCTATGTCTTGTCGTGTGTCGCCCTCTGACACATATTATCTTTTCCTATTAGTGGGAGGAGTAATTGGGACCCACCTGCCCTTGCCTCATCATTTACTACACCATCGTGTGTAAAGGTGGACCTTTTGGGAGTTCGGGACTTTGGAACTCCAAAGGTTTTGGGTGTAGAATCTTAGATAAGCTGAAAAGACCGAAGATCAGAGCCACGTGGAAATATTTTTGGATCCTTCGAGAGTTTAGGGGTTTGGGATTTTGGGAATCCAGAGGATATGCACGTAGAAATAAAAAGGGGTGTTYAGTGTCAAACGCTGAATTTCCCTTAAGTTTATGTGTTAAACGAGGATGAAGCTCCGTTGTTGGATTGGGTGGTGGATGGAATTCCACGATGGATGTAGGAACGTTGGTAAATCTTTGGYACTTCAGGGAACTTGGGATGGTACAATTGATATGGATGTACGTGGGCGCCACGTGGCCCTTGACTAATAACTCCCGAAGAGATTTGGGAGGCCATAACTTGCAATTTAGAGCTCGGATTGGAGCCTRGTAGCAGTCATTAGAAAGCTACAATTTAGTAGAAGAGGATTCAGGATGATTAAGGAAATAAATTGTTTGATTCCCCATCCAAAAGGGTACTTAGGGTTCAGGTGTGTTACAAATTGGTATCAGAGCAGGAAACAACACTTGGCCTGCTTGGGCTCATGAACGATTCACATGAAAATATTATTAGAGAAATTTAAGGGTGACACCATGTATTACCCCATTCCTAAGAAGCTTATCTAAATCTCTACTGAAGAGAGGAATGTAACTTTTTGTTGTTGTTATATGTTTTGAAAAATATGAACTCTATGCTATTCATAAACTAGTAGATTATTAACTAAGAAAAAATGTTTTATCAACACTCAATCAGTCAGTGGACAACAGGAAAACTATAGCGTAAGGGATGGTGACATGCCATGAGTTGTGGGAAATATCCCACAACATATATGAGTAGTCTAATGAGAGGAGGGCATTGGAAACCCCTCTAGATTTGGTTGAATTCATAAGAAGCCTCATGGAATAATTACAGAGTTGTAAGGATGACAATGAAAGGATGATGAAAGAGAAGGAAAATAAAATTGAAATTAACGTAGTCATACTGCAAAGCTTATCAGATATACAAACGAAACTGCAACATGGACCAACAACCACTCTTGTGGACATACATCATACTAAGAAAACTCAAAGTCCACATGAGATATGAAAGAATGGTCATGAAAGTGGCCACACAAGGAGGAGCACTTCAAAGAAGGCCCAACATGGAGACAAGAGACACTCATCAAAAGAATCCTCTGGTGAGGAAGCTGACAACTCTAAGGAATATTCTAGTAGAAAAACTAGTTCACATTCCTAGAGGAAAAGAAAGAAGAGGAAACATTCCAAGATCCATGACCCTAAAGAGTTAAAAAAATCCAAACCACCCACTTTCGATGGATAAATTAAGAAGGGGGAAGAAGAAGAAGTTTGGCTTGCTGGCTTGAATAAGTACTTCAAAGTCCATGACTACTCTAAGAACTTAAAGGATCAAATATCCATTTTCAACCTAAATGGAAAGGCCTCCATTTGGTGGGAAGACCTTAGGAATGCAAAAGGAATCCATGAGAAGGACTTTTCATGGAAACAATTTGAGAAATACTTCAAGAAGAAGCATCTGTCAGAGAAATAATTTGATGGGAAGACCAAGGATTTCTATGAACTCAAGTTAGGACAACTCACAATAGATGAATATATCAACACATTTCTTGAGCTAATAAGGTATGTTCCCTACATAAAGGATGAAAAAGTAAAGATGAAATGATTTATTAGTGGATTACCTCAGTCCTTCTGGGACATAATTGATTTTGATGAACCAAATACTTTAGAAGACACTATCCGGAAGGTAAGGTATTGATATGAGAAGTTCAAGAATAAGACAAAACCTCATGAGGACTGGAAGAAGAAAAGTAATTCAGGATTCAAGAATAAGGGGTTTAAACCCTCAATATTTAAGAACCATGGGAAAGGTTCTAAGATGATCCTTCCTACTAAAAGTGTATATCATCAAAATTTCCCATCTCAGAGTGGAAATAAACCCTTTGGAGCAGCCTAGGGTAAGACTGATAACACAAAGAGAGAACCCTTGAAATTTTGAGGTTACGGAGAAGAAAATTTGTTGAGGGACTGCACACATAGGAAACAAAACAATAGGAGGGTCTACAACATCCAAGAGGCTACCACAGTCAATGATGTGGCTAGGAGCATGCCAAAAATTTATGAAACCTTCGATAATAGACAAGCTGACCACCAAGCTTCAATGGTTGAGATGGAAGGTATGATTACCAACCATCTAGTTTCCATTTTAATTGACCCTTATTCTAATTTGAGTTATGTTTCCCCTCAAAATGTTGAGAAACATAAATTGGAGCAAGTTAAACATGTTAAATCATGGCTGGTACAACTAGCCATTGGAACCAAAAGAAAAGTAACAGAGGTCATACTATCATGCCAATTCATTATGAATGGATTACCCACCCAAGTGACCCTAAACATGCCCCCTTTAGGATCTTATGACCTGTTGATTGGCATGGACTGGTTGGTTTCCCATAAAACCAAGTTGGATTGTTACAATAAAAATTTGGAGTGTGAAGATGAAGAAGGGAGAAAGATAATCCTACAAGGGATTTAAAATCTTGTATCAGTGAGACAAATATCATCCCTTCAAGTGAAGAAGTACTGTAGAAAAGGATGTCCTTTGTATGCAGTACAAATGTTGAACTCTGTTGAGAACAATAAACCAAGCCTAGAGGACCATCCCATATTAAGAGAGTATAAAGATGTGTTTCCAGAAGAGGTATCATGTCTACCTCCAAGAAGAGATATTGACTTTTGAATAGAACTTGTACCAGGAGCAGTGCCAGTGTCTAGAACACCCTATAGAATGAGGACACTAGAGCTCATTGAGATCAAAATACAGCTAAAGGATTTGATGGAAAAAGGATACATTCATCCTAGTGTGTCCCCATGGGGATCACGAGCCTTGTTTGTGAAAAACAAGGATGTCACACTCAGGTTGTGCATAGACTATAAAAAACTGAATAAGATGACCATTAAGAATAAGTATCCCTTACCAATTATCGATGACTTGTTTGACCAATTAAGGGGTGTTACGAGGAAAATCTCTCTATGGCTAGGGGTAAACCACAAAAGACGAAAATGAGTGCATAAATCAACTCTAATATCAGGTATGATATATAAACAAATATGCTAGAAAGACAATATAAAAGGCCTACCTCGCCTAGACATTCGATGAAGTCCATTGTTGAGCAATTGAATCAAAGAAATACACCTACAACTTGTCCTCAACAACCAAGAAATGTGAGACTATGGTGATAATATATAATGTTAGCACATTCAATAGAATAATCCATCAACATTCATAACAAATACACCCATGGAATAACAATTCAAATATTTGCATGATATTAATTGGATGAGAAAAGAGTATTTCTATTAAAATGTAATCAACAGAAGTGAATGAATTACAAACTTCTGTTGTAGCACGGTTCAGAACCGAGAAACTAAGGTCCTTCCAGCTGGGCCTCAACCAATTCAATCCTCCACCAAAGGAAAACTAATATAAGAGAGACACAGAGGTTGTCAATGATGTAGTGAAGAGATTTGGGTCTAAACAATGTGTTCGGACTTAAAAGGACAAAGGGATGCAGACTCAATATGAAGTGAATAATTTCTCCAGAATAAATTTTCTCTCAAATTTGAATTCTTCTCCTCTTTTCCATAACTCAGATTTGTCCCATTTGAAGCCTTGAAGTGGAACTGAAGAGTCAAGTCAGAACATTTCCAGTATATGGAAGGTCAAGGATCATAGATCTTGTGACGTGACATGGAAACCCGACACCATTTTTTAATTTTGGGCACAAATCCTGATGTATGTAGGATGTAGTGGTGAAACTTGCGTATACGCATGATTTACTATAGGTAGGGTGTGTATATGTGGAAAAATAATGTTTTTAGCTCTTGTGTTTGCAAAAAGGGACTTCAAGTCTGTATAGGGAAATGGAAAAAGGCCTTATGTGCAAGTTTTCATAGGGTGAGGAAAATATTTATATAACATATGCCCTCTAATGTGTGAGGTCAGAGGAGTATCTACAATGGTCGAAATACATTATAATACCCAGAAGTGGAGTAACGGGGACCCAGCTAGAAGAACTAGTTTCTTATTACAATCTGTACTGACTTTGCACACATGGATGTCAATTTGAATTACACTACAGATCCATCTGAAAATATACTGAACAGATGTCCATAGCCATGAATAGGCATTACAAAGGTGGCTATATTGCAAAGGATGTCATAGTCATGAACAAGGCCCAGTAAAACCAGTCTCAAAATCAATCTGAATATAACTGTATACAATGGAGCACAATCTCATCTCCCATGATTACTGAAGTCACATAGGTATTGGTCTAATGAAGGGTAGAAACAGATAAGGAAAGTTGCAACTATAAAATGATGTCTTCAAGTATTCTACACAATCCACCAAAGGTGCAAGTCTACATTGTGTGAATAAAGGAGTTGAGGTCGAACACAATAAGACTTCGTTTGATTACCAGTCATTGAGGTATACTGTTAACAAATGCGAGACAACCTATCGATGATGAAAGTAGGTATCAATGCATCGAGTACATTATTACAACTTTGAATAGAGGTGTCGAGGTCGAACACTTGAAGAATCCATTGATAAAGATAATTTGATGTATTCCCAACTGTGGATGGTGAGAAAACCTGCCACTAATGACTGCAAGCCTCTAGGTACTCATAGGACTCTAGGTCGTGTCTCCAAAATAGATGAGTTGATGTCGATGGAAGGAGATCAGCTGAAAGGAGAACATTAAGGAATCTCTCATCATTTAGCACAAGGTACAAAGCAGGATCTTGATGATTTGGAGGAAATCGAATGAAGAACATGTTCACAAACAAACGAACCTTTACATCTTTTGTGTGTGCCAGATGCAAGCGGTACACGAAAAATACCCTTTGAATATAAGCCAATAAGAAAAATTGTTGACAAAGGTGAGGAAACCACCAATAGGGATAATGGCATCCAAGACACTGCACGAATTCCAATGTGTGAATAGATGTCTTTTCGTCGAACACAAGGGAAACCACCCAGTCAACGACCAATGATGAAATGTTGACTACTAGGTTCAGGGTTACCTGCCAATGAGGAAAGTAGGACCAGTGTGCACAATAGGACTAAAAATTCATGTGATTCTAAGACACACTCAGGGTATGGCCAACATGCAAAGTCAAGAGTTCTGAGGATTGGAAGACATAGGTTGGTAGACATCCTTTGAACAAGAGTGTGAGACATATGGAAGAATCTGGTAGCATAGACTCAATGATGAAACTTTTAGATGCAGGAGGCATCAATCAAACTCTCCATAGCTACTGGAAGAGTAACCATTTGGGGGAGTAAACTCTTTGTAACCAACTCAGCTTCCTAAGGTCATGCTAAACCCAAAATTTTGATGACAAGTGGACTAAAAAAAAAATTTCTCTATTCAAAGGTGACACGACTACTGGAAATATGAAATAATATCCCTTCCCTCCCATCTTTTTTTTTTCATAGTCAAATATGAAAGGGAGTTCCGGTCATATGGATAAAATCTCCACATGGGCATCTAATGAAGCAAAAGATATAAGTAGGGTACCCATGTTTGGTAAGTCCTTACCATTCAATAATGACACTTCTAGTTGTAGATAGAAGTCTCTGTGTCGCTATAAAATGGGTTCGTATGTAAGGAATATGAGTGAAATTCATAGGATGATGCAAATGTACATGACAGATTGAATACCTATCCTGTATGTTGGGTAATAAAAATACCTATCCAAAGTTACGAATGGGCATCATGGAACTGAAAACCGCAAGAATCCCTGGATAAAACTACAAAACCCAACTCCATCCATTGTCGTACTAGTCCATTAGGCAAAAATATTGGATGAAACTATGCAAAGAGAGTAAAAAATTGCTATAAATAGTAAAAACAAAACAAATTTACTATACCATTTGTATTTTTTACCAAAATAGTGGATTTTGGACCAAATTACCTCTGAGCTTCAACTGGTGATTGCGGGAGCTATGAGCGACGGAATCGATGACCGTCTGAACTCAATTTGAAAACTTAGGTGTACGCAGGCTACAATTTATTGGGTTGCATATATGCATTCTTATACGCGGATATTCAAAAAATAGCCAGCGTATGAGCAACCCTATATGCGACTGTGTTCACTACATCTCACGTATATGTCTGTAAATAATATTGTTTAGAGGTTGCTAACTCAAAAAGGGTTTGTCTCTTGCAGGATGGTGCCAGAGTGGATAGAAAGAGAACATGAGGAGGTAGATGCGGAATTGGAGAGAAATCCAGGAGCCCAAATGGCCTTAAAAAGATGTGGTCTATACAAGTTTTGGGCTCTCAAAGGTATGAGGGCCCAAGTGAGATTGATACATTTTCTTGTGGACTACTGGGATCTGTATAGCAAGAGATTCAACCTTGATGGACAACCATTAAGTATTTAAGTTGAGGACATTTATTTCTTGATGGTATTGTCACGTCGGGGTGAGGTGGTCAACCTCAAATCCTGAGGATCTAGGAGTAGCATGAAAATCGAGGAATACATAGTTACTCATTTCATTACAGGGACCGAGAAGGTTGAGAGACCACTCCCCATTCCAACGATAAACAATCTAAGTCTCAATATTGTTGTGATCATTTTGACACGGATCACATGATCAACCTCTTTGCACCAAGAATCAAGGCCACTTATGTTCTACTCAGTGGAGTGCTTGAGACCTATGGTGTATGACTAGTGCACCTCACTGCTGGCCAACATGAAGAGCCAACTGAAAGAATGCAAATAGGGTAGTAAAAGGATCTTCGGGTTCATTTCTATCCTTTGTATCTTTTTCTTCGAGCGGGTTCCAGGATTGGGACCTAGAGTTGATATTATTCCACGTGGAACTTGTGATCCAGCCATTGCACGGTGGACCAAGGTGATGAGGCGTTAGGGGGGAGGTAGGGTGATAACACCCTACAATGATGACTTCTTCTGGTGGGGATGACAGGTGATAGCTCTTGATGACTACCCTTATGCAAGGATTGACTTTAGAGGATATCATGACATGCCATTACCACCAGGGTCCACCTACAGAGACATAGGTATGTCAAAGTTTTTTAAATATCTCATTTTTTTGTATTTTTGTATAAGGAGACAAAAATGTTTTTGGATGATGTTAAGTACTAATTAAACATGTATGTGATGCATACGTAGGTCCATCATGGCTAGACATACTTCCATGACATCGTCATAGGCACCAGGGAGATGAGGCAACATGAGGGGACACAGAGAGAGTCCCTCAAAACGTGCAGGGAAACCTGTCTCGTTTGACACAAAGGATTCCTATGGTTTAGGTGGAGTATCTGCTAGAGGCTATGAAACGACAGGTGGTATTTGTACCTCGTTCTTAGGTATGAATATTTCGACGTCTCGCATATGTTGTAGTTTTCTATCATGACACTCATCTAGGGCCACATGCGTAGATGTCATTACTATTGTAAGATCAACTGTATATGTATATTGAGGGTGTTAGACCCAATTTTGTACTATAAACATCATATTTTTTGAAATATATATAAAAACATGGTTCTTCAGCTTAACTTATGTTACAATGTGTACATTGATGAGAATGTTTTCTTTACTTTAGTTATGTGAAAAATTTCAATGTAAAACCAAATTCGCATAAGCATCAAATACATAATTAGAACTTCTAGATATGTGATGATAAATAATAAAATGAAACTATCATTCCAAAATTCGTACCCATAGGAATCGTCAGAGTAGATTAGGGTCATGCACACGGTTACTTTCGTTCAACTGACATACTACTAACTGGGAGTCCAAGCGAAACTCTAAAGAATGAATACCATGTGAAATGGCATCGCGCAAAATTTCTATATCGACGCTATATTCAGCCACATTATTCAGGGATGGCCCTAGGCATACATCACCTGAAGACACCAATAGAACATCAGGTGAGTAAACAACTCAAGTGGTGGAAGCCAAGTTCTGTGTATGATGATTGACCTTGTCTACGAATCCTAAGTAGAGAGAAGACTCCATTGACATCTACCAACCAAGGGAAAACTCGATAAGCAAGTTGAAGATAAAAATAAAGGAAAAATATATATACACTAAATTACATTATGATGCAGGAGCATAGCCCACGTCAAGAGAAAGCCAGCATGAAAGCTGAGGACAGCTGGACAAGCCAGCACAAATTTTGAAAACCACCTTGGAAATGTTGCGCAAATATTAAATGAGTCATTTAAGAGGAGGCGCCTTTGTATATTGTAAATGGACCTTGAGCGGATAGCTCTCACCCTTAGGTAGATAGTCGACATTTAATAGATTTAATGTTGTTAGATAGGAAATTTAATTCTAGATTTGATAGCATTAGAGTCCTAGAGGGAAACATATATAGACACCCTCCTTTGTACATTGTAACATTAGCCTGAGCATTATTGAGAGAATTCAGGAAGAGAAGAGAGCATGCAGAGAAGTGTATGAAAAATGCCCATGTACAGACATTGAATTAATAGACAAAGCTTTGATTCAATTTCATGGTTTGTGTTATTCTCTGTGTATGTATGATGTTATGCTCATGAATGTTTTCTTTCTGTCATACATTTTCTTTTATATGTTGTGTATGTGATTTCATGGTTGAATAGAAGTCTGAGAGGGGATGTGAATGAGTTTCAATTGTTTCTCTAATTGAGCCAAGAGATTCCTGCAAGGAGTGCAGTTGATCTGTCCGCAAGGAGTGCATTGACAGAAGGGTTCAATTAGAGTTAGTTTTTGTTCTCATTCATCTCAGAAGTGCAGGTTTGGTACCGGAGCCATGCAAGGTGTGCGCAGGCTAGACGAAGACTCAGAGTTGCGATTCTGAGCAGAGAAATCGAAGACTGCTGCTGCAGGTGTGTGCAGAGTCGAAGAGCTTCAACACTTAGACGTTGTTGGAGATTTGCCGCAAGGAGTGCATGAAAAAGGTTTCTTGAGAAGACTTAAAGTTGTGAGAAAATATTAGGAAGGATAGGCCTTCGAATTCGCTGAAGGAAGGTATAAACAAAGTCGTGCCGGGAAGGATTACAAGAAGCGTTTCAGGTTTGTGCGCAGGGGGACGAGTTCTGCGGAAGAGCGCCTCGTCATTTCGTAGAGTCCATTGGGAAGGGACGGACGGTCGAATTTTCCAAGGAGATTTCGTGAAGATCCATGGGTCGTTGGATCCCTCAGAGTTGCAGGAAGGTTGCAGTGCAAGCGGGAAGAAGGTTCAAAGATCAGGACAGATAGAGCATTGATCCAAGCAAGTCAGGGCCATTGGATCCATCGCGAGATCGCACATCGGGGTTTCGCGAGAAAGGAGTGGAAGATTTAGCCACGGGAACTGCGATAGTGCGAGAGGTGAAGTCCCGACGGATTGCGTAAATAGTGTGGGCCACAGTAGGTTGACGTAGCAGGTGACGCTAGATATCGACGTTTCGGCGTCTCGAGCATCGGGAGTCGAAGTGGAAGTTATTCGACCTCGCGAGTAGCGAAGTCGCGAGGGAGCGAGATCACGACATCGGCGTTTCGGCGCATCGGGTATCGGAGGTTGAAAACCCAAGTGTTTGGGTTCGTGAGTTGTGAAGACGCGATAGAGTGAAGTCCCGACAGCGGAAGGAGTAAGTTAGCATTGACTGACATCTCGGGTCTCGGGGATTCGAGAACCCAGTGATCAATAGAGAACTTGTGAAGCCGCGAATTTTCGATCCTCCGAGTGCAGAAAAGGAGGACTGTGAGGAGAGAATCTGTGGGTAGATATTTCCCGATAGGGAAATAGAAGAACCTTGGGTGTTCTTCGGGCCGAGAGGAAAGAAGGTCCTGTTTAAGCAGACGTGCCAGTGAGGGTACGGCTGCGCCAGAGTGGTATCAGAGCAGGGATTATATTTTTCTTTCTGTAGAAGAAGAGTAGAAGAGAATTCGCCATGCCGCCCAGAAGAGAAAGGAAATCACCTGATCCAGAGGACAGGGAGGTGAGAAGAAGAGGCAGGCTGGTAGGAAATCCAGAAATGGAAAGGCAGATGAGAGATCTCCGAGCAAGACTCGAAGACATGGAGATAGCTCAAAGACACGGAGTTGATGCAGGGGATCTTAGTGATTCCGACGTTGAAGAGAAAGCTGGACATGAAGAAGAGGTCACAGCAGAAGATGCATCAACCGAGAGGTTGATCAAAGCCATTTCCAGGATGGGTGTGAAGGCGAAAATGGACATTCCAGTCTATGAGGGAAATCTGGATGCAGAGGAGCTGCTAGATTGGATTAGATCCCTTGACACCTACTTCGATTATGAGGATATCGAAGAGGATAAGAAAGTCAGGCATGATGTCACACGCTTAAAAGGACATGTAGCATTGTGGTGGGACGAGCTTCAGGCAGATAGGCACTGCAAAGGCAAGCAAAAGGTTAAAAGTTGGGATCGGATGATCGTGAAGATGAAAGGGAAGTTCATCCCAAGAGACTACCAAATCACATTGTTCAGGAGAATGCAGAACCTGAGACAGAAACTGATGACGGTGAAATAATACACTGAGGAATTCTATTGAGTGAACATCAGAGCAGGTCATCTGGAGAGAGATGATGAGAAAGTGGCTAGGTATCTGAATGGTCTGAGATATGACATTCAGGATGAATTAAGCATGCTAACCATCAGAATGGTGGAATATGCTTACCAATTGGCTCTGAAAGCTGAGGAGAAGCTGAGCCGAAAGCAAGGATAGAGGGGCCGAGGCAGAAGTCAGCCCAGAGGCAAGGCAGTTGCCCAGGAAAGAACCCAGAAGCCCAAGGAGGAATGGAAGAAACCTCAGGGTAAATTTGAAAGAGGTGGAACCTCACAGCGAGGACAACAATATGTTGAACAGAGAGGACAACATACAGAGCATAGTGGAGGATATGCTGATGGTAATACTTTTCCTCGAACTAGAGGTAAAGGAAGAGGAAGAGGTGGAGTAATCACATGTTTCACATGTGGAAAGAATGGGCACAAGTCTTATGAGTGTCCAGAGAAAAAGAAGGACATCGGAGAAGCTCACATCACGGAAGCGCAGAGGTGAGATGTTGAGGCCGAAGGTGTTGAAGGTGGAAGATCGCTTATGATGCGAAACGTCCTTTTGACACCTGAGAAGGAGGTGGAAAGCTCGGTTCAAAGGACTAGACTATTCAGAATAGCTTGCAAGACCAAGGAAAGGGTGTGCAAGGTCATTGTTGACAGTGGTAGCACGGATAATCTTGTATCTACAGAGATGGTAGAGAAGCTCGAGCTGGAAACGACTGATCATCCAAGTCCATACAGAGTTTCGTGGCTACAGAAAGGACACCAGGTAACTATTACGAAAAAATGCTTGGTTGAATTCAAGATAGGTGGGTATAATGATAAGATTGTGTGTGATGTTATTCCCATGGATGTATGTCATTTATTGTTGGGTAGACCATGGCAATATGACAGAAATGTGATTCGTGATGGGAGAATGAACACCTATACCCTGGAGAAGAATGGGAGAACCCATATGTTGCTTCCGATAAAGGATAAGGAGGTGAAGCCGGAGGTAAGCAACACAGTACTTCTCATGAGTGGGAAGGAACTTCTTACAGAGGTGAAGAAGAAGGTAGATCCACAATTTTTTGTGGTCAGGAAGCCGAGAATTGTCTTGACTAGCACAAGAGTGGATGATCTACCAGATGAGGTTCAGGAACTGCTGGAAGAGTTTGCTGACATCATAGTGGACGAATTACCTCATTCGTTGCCACCGATGAGAAGTGTGAGTCATCACATAGACCTCATACCGAGAGCTAGTTTACCGAACAAAGCTACATACAGGTTGACGCCGCAGGAAAATGAGGAGGTCAAGAAGCAGGTCCAGGATTTGATGGACAAAGGATTGGTCAGGGAAAGTTTGAGTCCGTGTGTTGTTCCAACAGTGCTCAGTCCGAAGAAAGACGGAGGCTGGAGGATGTGTACCGATTCAAGAGCGACAAACAAGATAACCATCAGGTATAGGTTTCCACTGCCGAGAATGGATGATCTGATGGATTGCCTGAGTGGGGAAAATTATTTTTCAAAGATCGATTTGAAGAGAGGATACCACCAGATTCGCATGAGAGAAGGCGATGAGTGGAAAACAACATTCAAGGCAAACGAGGGTTTGTACAAATGGCTAGTCATGCCGTTTGGTTTAACGAATGCGCCAAGTACTTTTATGAGGCTGATGAATGAAGTCCTGAGGGAATTCATCGGGAAATTTTTCATTGTTTATTTGGATGACATACTGATTTACAGTAAATCAGTGGTTGAACACCTGAAGCATTTGGCCATAGTGATGAAGAAGCTACAGCAGGAGAAGTTGTTGATTAATATGAAGAAGTCCTCATTTATGAAGACATAGCTCATTTATTTGGGTTTTGTTATTTCRGATAATGAGTTGAAGATGGATCCAAGTAAAGTGGAAGTAATTAAGAATTGGCCATCACCGAGAAATATTTTTGAGGTGAGAAGTTTTCATGGTTTAGCTAGTTTCTACCGGAAGTTCATYAGGAATTTCAGTGGAATTAGCGYAGCGATGATGGACACAGTGAAGAATCRGCATAAATMTTTTCACTGGACAGCTGAGGCTGAGAAGAGCTTCAATCTGTTGAAGCGAAAGATCACGGAGCAACCAGTGTTGGTGTTGCCGGATTTCCAGAAAACATTTCAGGTGAAATGTGATGCCACTGGGTATGCCATAGGAGCGGTCTTGAGTCAGAAAGACAGGCCGATTGCATATTTCAGTGAGAAGTTGGATGAGGAAAATCTGAGATACTCCACGTATGATAAGGAGTTCTACTCTATCATACAGGCATTAAAGAAGTGGAGGCATTACTTGATCCCAAAAAAATTTGTGTTATACAGTGATAATCATGCATTACAGTTTGTGACTCAACAAGAAAAGTTGAATCAGAAACATGAAAAATGGGTAGAGTATATGCATAATTTCACATTTGTGATCAAGCACATTTCCGGTACTACTAACAAAGTGGCTAATGCTTTGAGCAGGAAATGTTTGCTATTGCAGGAGTTCCAAGTCAAAACATTGGGTTTTGAAAATCTCAAGGACATGTATGCAGGGAATGCATATTTTGGAGAAGCGTATGAAGCAGCTGAGAATCCAGTTCTCAGAGACAGGAGTCCTTGGATAGATTATATGGTCCAGGAAGGATTGTTGTTCAGAGGCAATCAACTGTGTATTCCAATTTTCTCCATGAGGGAGAATTTGCTGAAAGAGAAACACAGTGGTGGATTGGCAGGACATTTTGGCCATGACAAAACATTCGCGAAGCTGAGCGAGTCATATTTTTGGCCAAGGATGCGAACATATGTCAAGAGGTTTGTTGACCGATGTTGGATTTGTCAGCATTCGAAAGGGAGAAAGCAAAATGCAGGTTTTTATCAGCCATTGCCCATACCAGAGAGGCCATGGGAGGCGATAAGAATGGATTTTGTATTGGGGTTGCCGAGGACGCAAAGAGGTGTTGATTCAATATTTGTGGTCGTGGACAGGTTTTCTAAGATGGCACATTTTATTCCATGCCAGAAGACCAGCGATGTGACTCACATCGCAAACTTGTTTTTCAAAGAGATCGTTAGACTTCATGGATTGCCGAAAAGTATAGTTTCGGACAGAGACACTAAGTTCATAGGGCATTTTTGGAGGACGTTATGGAAGAATATAGGAACTAATCTGGCGTTTAGTTCAGCGTATCATCCTCAGACAGATGGATAGACATAGCTAGTGAACAAAAGTCTGGGAGACTTGCTGAGAAGCTTGGTGACGGAGCACCACAGTAGTTGGGACCACATATTGCCACAGGCAGAGTTTGCATACAATGATTCAGTGAATCGGAGTATAGGAAGAAGTCCATTTCAGGTTGTATATGGAATGCATCCGAGAGAAGTCTCTGAACTACGAGATTCAGAACAGACTGCTACTAGTAGCGCTAGTGCAGAAGAATTCGCTGAAGCGATGAAATAACTTCACAGCCAGGTGAAGCAGCAATTGAAGGACTCGAATCAGGAATATAAGCATAGAGAAGATCAGCATCAAAGACAACTTCAGTTTGAAGTTGGTGATCTAGTTCTGGCGCACTTGAGGAAATAAAGGTTCCCAAGGGTAACATACAATAAGATGAAGATGAAGAAAATCGGACCCTGTAAGGTCTTGAGAAAATTTGGAGAAAATGCGTATGAGATTGAGTTGCCGAATGGCATCGGAATATCTCCGATATTTAATATCACAGACTTATACCTGTACAGAACTGGAGAAACAGAGACTGGAGTCGAGGAACTAGTGATCCAGTGGACGAAGCAGATGTCGCTAGCAGAGAAGCCACAGATGGAATGCATACTGGACAAGAGAGTGGATAAGAAGACCTGAAGGAAGGAATACTATGAGTATCTGGTCAAGTGGAAGAATCACCCAGGGGAAGATTCCAGCTGGGAGACTGAAGAAGAAATACAAAAGAATGGATAGACCGTGCAGGATCTCATGGACAGGAGCCCATGACATTTTTCAAGCGAGGGAGTATGATGCAGGAGCATCGTCCACGTCAAGAGAAAGCCAGCGTGAAAGCGAAGGATAGCTGGACAAGCCAACACAAATTTTGAAAACCACCTTGGAAATGTTGCGCAAATCTTAAATGAGTCATTTAAGAGGAGGCGCCTTTGTATATTGTAAATGGACCTTGATCAGATAGCTCTCGTCCTTAGGTAGATAGTCGGCATTTAATAGATTTAATGTTGTTAGACAGGAAATTTAAGTCTAGATTTGATAGCTTTAGAGTCCTAGAGGGAAACGGATATAGACACCCTCCTTTGTACATTGTAACATTAGCCTGAGCATTATTGAGAGCATTCAGGAAGAGAAGAGAGCATGCAAAGAAGTGTATGAAAAACGCCCATGTATAGACATTGAATTAATAAACAAAGCTTTTATTCAATTCCATGGTTTGTGTTATTCTCTATGTATGTATGATGTTATGCTCATGAATGTTTGATTTCTGTCATACATTTTCTTTTATATGTTGTGTATGTGATTTCATGGTAGAATAGAAGTCTGAGAGGGGATGTGAATGAGTTTCAATTGTTTCTCTAATTGAGCCAAGAGATTCCTGCAAGGAGTGCAGTTGAACTGTCCGCAAGGAGTGTGTTGACAGAAGGGTTCAATTAGAGTTAGTTTTTGTTCTCATTCATCTCAGAAGTGCAGGTTTGGTACCGGAGCCGTGCAAGGCGTGCGCAGGCTAGACGAAGACTCAGAGTTGCGATTCTGAGCAGAGAAATCGAAGACTGCTGCTGTAGGTGTGCGCAGAGTCGAAGAGCTTCAACACTTAGACGTTGTTGGAGATTTTCCGCAAGGAGTGCGTGCAAAAGGTTTCCTGAGAAGACTTAAAGTTGTGAGAAAATCTCATGAAGGATAGGCCTTCGAATTCACCGAAGGACGGTATAAACAAAGTCGTGCCGGGAAGGCTTACAAGAAGCATTTCAGGTTTGTGCACAGGGTGACGAGTTCTGTGGAAGAGCACCTCGTCATTTCGTAGAGTCCATTGGGAAGGGACGGACGGTCGAATTCTCCAAGGAGATTTTGTGAAGATCCATGGGTCATTGGATCCCTCGGAGTTGCAGAAAGGTTGCAGTGCAAGCGCAAAGAAGGTTCAAAGCTCAGGACAAATAGAGCGTTGATCCAAGCAAGTCAGGGTCGTTGGATCCATTGCGAGATCGCACATCGGGGTTTCGCGAGAAAGGAGTGGAAGATTTAGCCACGGGAATCGCGATAGTGCGAGAGGAAAAGTCTCAACGGATTGCGTAAATTGTGTGGGCCACAACAGTTTGACGTAGCAGGTGACGCGAGATATCGGCGTTTCGACATCTCGGGCATTGGGAGTCGAAGTGGAAGTTATTTGACCTCGCGAGTAGCAAATTCATGAGGGAGCGAGATCGTGACATCGACGTTTCGGCGCATTGGGTATCGGAGGTTGAAAACCCAAGTGTTTGGGTTCACGAGTTGCGAAGACACGATAGAGAGAAGTCCCGATAGCGGAAGGAGTAAGTTAGCGTTGAATGACATCTCGGGTCTCGGGGATTCGAGAACCCAGCGATCAATAGAGAACTTGCGAAGCCGTGAAGTTCCAATCCTCTGAGTGCAGAAAAGGAGGACTGCGAGGAGAGAATCTGTGGGTAGATATTTCCCGATAGGGAAATAGAAGAACCTTGGGCGTTCTTCGGGCCGAGAGGAAAGAAGGTCCTGGTGAAGCGAACGTGCCAGTGAGGGTACGACTGCGCCACATTAGTATACAAAGAGTTACAACCAAGCTTGGGGCTCAAGTGTAATATCTTTTCAAATAAATCCCATTCCTGGGCTGAGTGAACATGTTACCTTCATAATATTCTAATTCATAGGCTCCTTTTTCTAAGACACGTCGCACGATATAGGGACCATGCCACATGGGTTTGAACTTTCCTGCCCCTAGTGGTTATTTGGCTTGATCATATAGAAGGACCAATTCACCCTCGATGTACAATCGAGGACAAAGAAAATTACTTTATTGGACCTTGACACGTCTTTTATTCACTTCGATAGCCATAGAGGCATCTCAATGCTACTCATCTAGACTCTCTAGGTGCACGAGGCGTTGTTCGATATCGAAAGTGTCAAGTAGGAGCACAACTGCCAATATAAGAGAAGGGATTTCACATTCAATAGGTAATATCGACTCCACACTATGTACTAACTAGAAAGGAGAAAAACCGATGGAAGTCTTGACCGAGTTTCGGTACCCCCAAAGCACTGGATAAAGCATGATATGCCAGTCAGATTTGCTCTAGCTGACAGTTTTATGCAAAATGGTCTTGAGAGACTTGTCCACGGCCTCTTCTTGTCCATTTTTTTGGGGGTAGTAAGGGTAAGAATGACCATGTTTAAACCCCAGTTTAGATGCTAGATCTTCCATCATTTCATTATGAAAATGACTTCCATGACCAGTGACAATCTCACTAGGGATTCTGAACTTGTGTATAATTTGATTGAATATGAAGAATGTGATAGTATTCCCATAGGATTTAACTGTAGGCATGGCCTCAACCCACTTAGTAAAGTAGTCAATGACCATGATAATGTGTTGATGCCCCCCAGCCGAAATTGGGTTACAATCCACAAAGTCCACCCCCCACTTAGTGAAGGGACCGACAATAATGAATGGATTGATATGGGTTGGATGCGAGTGCATTTTCCGAGTGAACACCTGGTAGGGGTGAACCTTCTTAACCTCTTCAATGCAATATTTAAAGATAGATGGCCAAAAATAACTAGCTCACAATTTGTTTTGGGCCGTCGCAAGCCCGAATAGATGACCACTACAAGCCCCATTGTGGAAGTCATTTAGAAAAGACTCGGATTCTTCGTGAGTTAAAAAATGATGCAGGATATTTTCTACTCCTCGACGATACAAAGTGTCGTCGATGATAAGGTAATTCTTAGCTTGGTATCGTATACGTCGTCGGTCATCTCATGAGAGATGCTGAGGGAACTTCAAAGTTTGAAGATAGATAACAATGTCTCCATAACAGGGGTTTGTTGACGAGACAAGGAAAACATGTTCATCCAAAAATGAATCAACATGAATAACATCCTTGTCCAATCGAGGAAAGTTAGATATTAACTTTGTGAAAACTAGTGATTTTTTGGACTTCGTAGAAGCAAAATTGAGATATTGTAGAATGAAAATCCATTTATTGTACTTCCCCCCTATGATATTCCTGGTAAGAATGTATTGAAATGGATTGAAATTGGCAACCAAAGTAGCTTTGCAAAGAAATATATAATGTTGTAATCGTTGGACTGCATGAACGACAACAAAAGCTAGCTTTTCAACATGAGAATATTTGAGTTCAGGGCCGACTAAGTTTCGACTAATATAGTAAATGACATGCAAATGGATCTCATCATCCTCCTGAACCAACACCATACCAATCATCTCTTCAGATGCGGTGACATAAATAAAGTAATTTCTATTGTAGTCAGGAGACTTCAGTAGAGGCGTCGATACCAAGGATTTTTTCAAAGCATTGAAGGACTCTTGGGCTCACTCATCCCATATAAAATGAGTTTCCTTCTTCAAGAGATGCATGAAACCCTTAGTAATATTGTCATAGTTTACTATAAACCATCGTAAAATGTTAGCTTTCCCCTGTAAATGTTGAAGTTGGTGAATAGTGCACAGGGGAGGCAATCAAACTATTGCCTCAACCTTTAATAGATCTACCGTGATCCCAGTATTAGAGACTAAAAATCCTAGAAGATGACCTGACCTAATGCAAAAGACACATTTATGAGGGTTCAACCGGATGCGATAATGGTGACATCTTTCAAAGACTAGCCGAAGATGCTTAGGGTGATCCACTCTCTTACGGAAGTGAGCAGTAAGATCGTCAAGATAGGCTTCGATTATATGATTGAGATCATGAAATGCGAAGGTCATAGCTTGTTGGAATGTTTCTCTGATGTTTTTAAGGCCGAAAGGCATCTTCCAGTATGCGAAAGTACCCCAAGGGAAAATAAATGTTGTCTTATGTTGGTCCTCGAGTTTAATCTGAATTTGTTTATACCCTGAAAATCCATCCATGAAAGAAAACACTTCACTTCCCACACACTTGTCGAGAATATGATTGATGAAGGGTGTCGGGAAGTTGTCTTTAGGAAATTCTTTGTTTAGGTCATGAAAATCCATGCATATGTGGATGGTTCCTTGATTTTTATTAACGGGAATGGGACTAGATACCCATTCAATCATCAAGGGAACTGGGTAAATAAAGCCAACATTAAGAAGATTTTCTACCTCTGTCTTAATAGTAGGGGCCTACTTGGGCTTGAAAACTCTAAGACGTTGTCGAATAGGCTTAACATATGGGTAAGTTTTAATCTCATGTTAGACAATTGGAGGGTCGATTCCTAGCATCTCTTCATATGACCAAGTGAATACATCTCAGAATTCCTTGAAGAGTTTGATGTATATTAGAATTTCTTCTGGAGAACAATCTGCACCGATGTATACATTATCAATCTTTCCAGGGATATGAGAAATATTGATCGTGATGGTAGGGTAGATACTCGCCATGTTTCCTTCAGAATAAGTGTCGTGCGTATCAAGTGGAACTACAACGTGACCTACTATCTCGCTCAAAGTAGATCTAAAATCATCTTGCTTGATTCTGGAATGATCTGGGAGGAAATAAGAGCGATGATGCATGTCATCCCAGGCTCTTTCAAAACCATTCATGGCCTCAATGATAGCTTCATCTGAAGGAAAAGTATCATCGAGGAAGTCACATGAACAAGATGATGAAGTGGCCTATACGAGCTCCAAAACATGATCCTCCCCATTCGTTTGCGAGGTAACAAGATCTGAATCGACGGAAGAGTCAAGAACAACTTGATACGCAATATCTTTTGCTGATAATGGCATGGCCATTCACAAATGTAAATGACCTTAACAAGATGTCGTCGAGGAAGGTAGGGCCCAAGGATCACTAAAATAGGAAGTGTGAAAATGAACGGACCTCTCGGATGAAACGAGCCTATTGGACATGGAGTAAATATGGTGAACCGGTGCCATGAAATCGAAGGTACCCATAAAGGATGAATACATTTTGACATCGATATTCTCAGTTGTCGGCTGAGAATTGTCTATCAGGGGGATTGATGGTCCAACAGATGCACTCATACTAGCATACGCAAAGGACAACTAGTCGATCGTCACAATCTTCCCATCATGAGGAAAACAAATAGTACATAAAATGGACGATACGATTGCAGTCATAGTGTAAGTCCAATTTCGTCCTAGTAACAAGTTATAGTCAAGGGGTGAATCAACCACCTCGACATCCACCTCTACCGTATTCCCACCTAACTGGACTGGAAATGTAGGAAGAATACCGTGAGGGTGGAAGGAAAAACTGTCAAAAGTAGTCAACATGGTCGGAGAGTGAGAAAGGGTTAGAGAGATGAGGGCTTTCCAATAGATGAGGGACATCACACATGTTGCAGTGGCTTCATACAAAACAATATGCTTGATGGTATACTTTGAGTAACCAATGTGGATTTGGAATTCAACATGGTAAGGCAAGCGAGGCTTCACATCTATGACATCAAATTTATAAAATTTTGAGCCACAAGGATCTAGAGATCCTAACATAGATAGAAAGACATTCCTCTATGAAGGACACGTCTGCAGTACCTCCAGAGCCGACATCGCACAAGGGGTTTGACCCAGGTCCTCAACAATAGAGTAATTTTGGGCAGCTCTAGCATTAGGTATTTTCTCTAATTATATTATGAGGAAAATCTCTCTATGGATCATGGTACACCACAATAGATGAAAATGATTGCAGAAATAAACTCTAATCTTAGGTATGCTATATAAAAAAATATGCTAGCAAGACAAGATAAAACTTGTGTATATGTGTCAAAACATAGCTAGGATAATGAGAAGGCTAATAAACTCATACTCAGAATGAACAAAGGTTGTCAAGGAGTCATACGAAAAGAACCTCAATATAAATGAGATAAATCTAAGGAGAAAAACACTCCAAACCCTGAAAAAGAAGGTTCTATCCCCATTATGGTCGCCAATTATGTTATGAGGAAAATCTCTCTATGGCTAGGAGTAAACCACGATAGACAGAAAAGACTACATAAATCAACTCTAATCTCAGGTATGCTATATAAACAAATATGCTAGAAAGACAAGGTAAAAGGCCTACATCGCCCAGACGTTCAATGAAGTCCATCGTTGAGCACTTGACTCAAAGCAATACACCTGCAACTTGTCCTCAAAAACCAAGAAACACAAGCATATGGTGATAATATATAATGTTATCACATTCAATAGCATAATCCATCAACATTCATAACAAATATGCCCATGGAATAACAATTCAAATATTTGCAAGATATTAATTGGACAAGAAACAAGTATTTCTATTAAAATGTAATCAACAAAACTGAATGAATTACAAAATCCCATGCCAGAAATATTTCTTTACATGTATTAAGATCAATGATAAGGACTCTAAAGATCAAATGCCAACAATGCAAAATGCCTAATATTTTTGTATTTTCAATATATAAAAGAATGAAAATGGAAGGACTGAACAACAACTTGATATAAAAACTCTATTGTATGTAGACAGAGACAAACCAAGTAGGATATCAAGAAGCAAACACCTAGGCCAATATGCAAGAAAAATAAAATGAAAAGGATGATGAGAAAGGCACCGCCCACAAATTCAACCCAAGAAAGGTTTCCTATCATTCCACAGACACGTAACAGTCATAACAAAGACCCATGAAGACTCAACAATCATCAAAACCGACCCAACAACCATCAAACCCAGCATCCAAGAAGAAAAGGGTGATGTATGAAACTGTTCAAGGGAAAAGTGCATATATACGCCTCTTGCAGGAGGACAACACGTGTATGTACGCGACTGTTAGGAAAAAACCTGCGTATATGTGTCAAAACACAACTAGTCTAAGGAGAAGGCTAAGAAACTCCAAATCAGAATGAACACATGATGTCAAGCACTCATACAAAAAGAAACTCAATATAAACGAGAGCAATCTAAGGAGAAAAACACTCCAAGCCTCGAAAAAAAATATTTTATCCTAAGTATGGTCGCCAAATATATTACGAGAAAAATCTCTCTATTGCTAGGGGTAAACCAAAATAGATGGAAATGACTGTAGAAATCAACTCTAATATCAGGTATGCTATATAAAAAATTATTCTAGCAAGACAAGATAAAAGGCCTACCTCGCCTAGACGTTCGATGAAGTCCACTGTTGAGCAATTGACTCAAAGCAATACACCTGCAACTTTTCCTCAACAACCAAGAAACACAAGCATATGGTGATAATATATAATCTTAGCACATTCAATAGAATAATACATCAACATTCCTAACAAATATTCCCATGAAATAACAATTCAAATATTTCCACAATATTAATTGGACGAGAAAATAGTATTTCTATTAAAATGTAATCAACATAAGTGAATGAATTACAAACTTCCATGCCAGCATGGTTCGGAATCGAGAAAAAAATTTCCTTCAAGTTGGGCCTCCACCACTTCAATCCTACACCAAAGGCAAGCTCATATAAGAGAGACAAAGAAGTTCTCAATCATTTAGGGAAGATCTTGGGGGTTGAACAATGTGTTCATACTTAAAAGGACAAAGGGATGTAGACTCAATATGAAGGGAATAATTTCTCCAGAGTAACTTTGTTCTCAATGTTGAATTCTTCTCCTCTTTTCCATAGCTCATATTTGGCCCATTTGTAGCCTTCAAGTGGAACTAAAGGGTCGAGTCAGAACATTTCCAGTATATGGAAGTTCAAGGATCGTGGATTTCGTGATGTGACATGGAAACCCGACACCATTGTTTAATTTTGGTTGCAAATCCCAATGTACATGGGTTGTATTGGTGCAACCTGTGTATACACATGATGTACCATAGGTAGGGCATGTATATGTGTAAAAATAATGTTTTTAGCTCTGGTATTTGCAAAAAGGGACTTCAAGTCTACATAGAGAAATGGAAAAAGGCCTTCTTTGCAAGTTTGCATAGGGTGAGGAAAATCTTTCTATAACAGATGTCCCCTAATGTGTGAGGTCAGAGGAGTATCTTCGATGGCCGAAATACATTATAAAACCTAGAAGTGGAGTAATGGGGACCCAAATGGAAGAGCTAGTTGCTCATTACAATCTGTACTGACTTTGCACACATGGTTGCCAATTTGAATTGCACTATAGATCCATGTGAAAATATAGCAAAAAATTGTCCATGGCCATGAATAGGCAATACAAAGGAGGCTACATGCCAAAGGCTCTCATAGTCACAAACAAGGCCCAGTAAAACCAGTCTCAAAATCAATCTAAATATATCTGTATACAATGAAGTACAATCTATTATCTGATCTCCCACGATCACTGAAGTCACATAGGTACTGGTACAATGAAAGGTAGCAACAATTGAGGAAAGATGCGACTATGAACTGATGTCTTCAAGTCTTCTACACAATCGAACAAATGTGTAAGTCTACATAGTGTGAATAAAGGAGTTGAGGTCGAACATAATGAGACTTCATTTGATTACTGGTCATTGAGGTATACCATTAACAAACGTGAGACAACCTACTGATGATGAAAATAGGTATCAAGGCACATAGTACATTCTTACAAGTGTGAATAGAGGTGTTGGGGTCAAACACTTGAAGAATCCATCGTTCAAGAGACATCAATGTATTCCCAAATATCGATGGTGAGAGAACCTACCACTAATGAATGCAAGCCTCTAGGTACTCATGGGACTCTAGGTCTCATCTCCAGAATAGATGAGATGAATTCTTTGGAAGGAGACCCACTGAAAGGAGATCATTAAGGAATCTCTCATCATTCAACATGAGGTACAAAGTAGGAGCTTAATAATTTGGAGGAAATCATATGAAGAACATGTTCACGAACCAACAACCTTGTGCATCTTTCGTGTGTGTCAGATGCAAGTGGTACACGAAAAACACCCTCTGAATAGAAGCCAATAAGGAAAATTATTGGCAAAGGTGAGGAAACCACCAATAGGGCTAATGGAATCCAAGAAACTGCATGAATCCCAATGTGTGAATAGATGTCTTGCTTTCAAACATAAGGGAAACCACCTAGTCAACAACCAATGATGAAATGTTGATTGTTGGGTTCAAGGTTACCTACCAATGAGGAAAGTAGGACCAGGGTGCTCAACAAGACTACAACTCATGTGATTCTAAGACACACTGAGGGTATGGCTGACATGAAAATTCAATAGTTCTGAGGAGTGGCCAACATAGGTTAGTAGACATCCATTGAACAAGAGCATGAGACATATGGAAGAATCTGGGAGCATAGACTCAATGATGAAACTTTGAGATGCAGGAGGCATCAATCAATCTATCCATATGGATTGGAAGAGTAACCATTTGGGGGAATATACTCTCTATAATGAGATTAGCTTCCTAAGGTCATTCTAAACCCAAAATTTTGATGACAAGTGGACTAAAAACATTTGTTCTTTGTTCAAAGGCAACACAATTGCTGCCAATATAAGATAATATTCCCTTCCCTCCCGTCTTTTTTTGTTTTTTCATAGTAAAATGAATGTTATGATACAGAGGAGGAAACAAGTGTCACAAGTAAGAAAAACTATTTCCATTAGTGGAACATACCTATGCTCAATGCAAGGAGGTGCATGTGAGAGCTGGACAATCGGGGGAATGTTTCCTCCCGGGTATAGGTTGTCAAGATGCAAATGATATAAACAAGGATCTTCTTGGTTGATGATGAAATTTTTTTGGGTGAGAGGCTTGTAACGCAAAGGTGAGAACCAACAATAGGCTCAATACTGCAATCAAGGGCATGAGATGCAATTACAACTTAACACAAAAAATGTGATTTTTCGTAATTTTAATCTACTTGGTTTGAAAAAGGGATAAACTTGCACCAAATAGACATCCTTTCAAATCCAATTTTCGAGTGTGAAAGATACAAGCTCACTCGGAAATATTTTATCTTTTTGAAACGAGTCAGAAAAGAGCTTAAATCAAACTCATGACCTTTCAAATCCAAATAATGAGCGTGAAACAAACAAATTCACTCGACAATCTTTTCACTTTTTAAATGAGTCGAAAAAGATCTTAAATGAGACTTGTTGGGGGGGATTTTAGGCGGCATGTCATGGGGGAGGCCAAGGCTCCCGTGTAGGATTTTTTTGAAAGGTCAGCAACTTACGAATGGCTGACAGAATCTTAGGAAACACCAAAGCTATCCAAGTCGGGGAGGATAAAGTGATAGCTAAGGTTAACTTCTCGACGATATATCAGAGAATGTCTATGACCTGAAAAGGAATAGGAGGAGGAATTGGATACCCCACAAGACCATATGAGTCAAAGGGAACCTCTCCAATACTTGGAGGGAGAGTAACACTCTCTCTTTTTCAGAAGGTGCAGTACTAGAAATGCTAATGACATGGTTGAAGGATGCATCACCCTCCACAAGAAGAGTTGGATTGACCAGCGATTACATTGGTATGACCACTTCTTCAACCATTGGTTGAATAGGATGCATGACAACAAGGCCAGGAGATTCACGTCCATCAAAAATAGGAGTGGGGTCAGGTGATGATTGCATCAGCATGATGGCTGTGTCAATAAAAGGAGAAACAGAGTGTAGGGAAACCATAGATGACTCAGAACCCAAAGGGCCCCTAGGTGAGGACAATGCTTTTGGTATTCCAACATTAGTAGGGAACAAAAAAGTAAGGTGATCTCCTTCACAAATCCTACAAAGGAACTCAGGCTTACGTCTTACACCTCTAGGATTCTCAATTGTATGAATGCCCCCAACGTCATTCACAATGGATGGTGACATGCTCTCAGCATGATTGGAAGAGGTTGGATATGTGATGCCAGGATGACTCTTGGTGAATACATTGATACCCCCAGCATGACTTACAACGATTGGTTACTGGTCTTCAGCATGGCATGTAGAGGTTTTCAACAGATCCCAAACATTACTAGCAGAGGTTGGTGATGGGATTCCAGTATGACTTGTAGTGACTGGACTAGTGGCGGCAGTGAGTTGTGGGATTTAAGACCAAGGTCCCAGGAAAGACTAGTTTTGAGGCATTGTAGGCTAGGAAGGGTCCTAGTTTACACCCTGTTCCTATCTAGAAATCTAGTATCCTCCACCTAATTGATCCATAGAGGTTTGTACATGCATCATCATTGAAGCAGATGTATGCGAAAAGAAAAAAGCATGATAAGGATTAGTCAAGTGAGGATATATGTTGCCCCCATGTGAAGGGGTTCCATGAAGAGGGTAGCCTATATCATAAAACTAATTCCCTCTATATGAAATACCAGAGGACATATGGAGACCCGCCATGGGAAGCGCTTTCATAGGAAATGGCATAGCGGACAAAGGATACACAGATGGGGTGTAATAAGTAGAATAACCACCCATCTGAGCATTGTCTCCTAAAAAATCATGACTAGGATTAGATCCGTAAGAGGGGAGATTCCAACCCCCAATAATGAGAGTTGGTTGAGGGAAATGACTCCCATCAAGTGAATATGTGAACAACAGAGTCATCATTCCCCCGGATCCAAAAATAGGATTCATATAAACAGGAAAGAGAGAGGATGGAAAGGGTGAAGCCATGTTTGGCATACCAAGAGGAAAATGATTAGAGACCCAAGACATTGACTGGGTGTCATAATTATGCATACCATTATAGAATGCGAACGAATTCGTCCCCATGAAATGAGTGAATTTCATGGGGGAGGTAGTGGTAAATGAGTGAGTCAAAGGAAATCCACTATCCATGATAATGATAACTCGAGGCACGGTATAAAATCCTAAGGTCAAATAATAATCAAAGAGCACACAAAAGTAAAATCAAATGGCCAATATGCACACAAAAAGGATAAAGTGGCTGAAAGGGGTCTCCCTCTCTAAAGTAGGTATGCCTCGCCTAAGAGGGGTCTGAGACTCCTTTGCTAAATATCGGAGGTATCAAAATCAGTTATAAGGGCCCTCATGGGCTTAACAACCAGTCGGTCAAATCGCCCAGGAGAGGTAATCCTCCATAAAGGTTGTGTACTCTCCAACCCTTATCTAACCTAGGGTACCTGCAAAACAACCTCTGCAAGTAACCTATGTGGTACCTAAGTCAAGAAACTAAGAAACCATGATATAACTGATGCACGGGAGAACAATTGTAATTCAGGTCCACCATATGGGCAGGGTAACAAATCCCGAAACCTCGAAAGCACCGCCTCTCACAGAGGTAAGGGTACTAGCAAGATCCCCATATACGAATATATCCCCAAAAATATATCTAACGCTAAGAAGGTATCTGGGGGATATCCCTTCAACCAACCTCACACAACCTCGTTCTTAACTCCAGTGTAAGCGAAGACTCCTAATATTACTGATTATACAATGGATTTCTCCACTCCCTTAGTCAGACACATATGTTGATTTAATAGCCTTGGAAAAGTTTACTCACAAAATCTTATTCCAAGGCTCTAAATCCTAAGCTAGTTTGTGCACCCTAGAAAAATAAAATCATCACTAATCAATTTTAAATTATAGTGTTAATTTTAGTGGCCTTGCTTGCTCAAAAAGGTGCGGTCGTGAAACTAGTGATGTTATGACTCAACAAGTAAAGTAAATGAATATGAATACAATGCAAAGTCCTAACATCAATTCCCAATAAATAATATTCTTTTCAAAATGCAATTCTCAATTTAGTTATGCAATTCCAAATAAAATGCAATATTTCTTTACATGTACTAAGATCAATGATAAGGACTCTAAAGATCAAATGCCATCAATGCAAAATGCCTAATATTTTTTTATTTTCAATATATAAAAGAATGAAAATGCAAAGACTGAACAACAACTTGATATAAAAACTCTATTGTATGTAGAAAAAGACAAACCAAGTAGGATATCAAGAAGCAAACACCCAGCCCAAGATGAAAGGAAAATCAAATGAAAAGGATGATGAGAAATGCACCACCCAAAAATTCAACCAAAGAAAGGTTTCTTGTCATTCCACAGACACTTAACAGTCATAATAGAGACCCAAGAAGACTCAACAATTATCAAAACCTACCCAACAACAATCAAACCCAGCAACCAAGCAACAAAGGGCGATGTACGCGATTGTTCAAGGGAAAATCCCGTATATACGACTCTTGCAGGAGGACATCACGCGTATGTATGTGACTGTCAAAAACAAACCCGCGTATATGTGTCAAAACATAACCAGGCTAAGGAGAAGGATAAGAAACTCAGAATCAGAATGAACATAGGTTGTCATGCAGTCATATGACAAGAAACTCAATATAAAATAGAGCAATCTAAGGATAAAAACACTCCAAACCCCGAAAAAGAAGATTTTATCCCTAGTATGGTTGCCAATTTTGTTATGAGGAAAATCTCTCTATGGCTAGGGGAAACCACAACAGACGGAAATGACTGCAGAAATAAACTCTAATATTAGGTTATGCTATATAAACAAATATTCTAGCAAGAAGATATAAAAGGCCTAACTCACCCAGACGTTTGATGAAGTCCACTGTTGAGAACTTGACTCAAAGAAATACACCTAAAACTTATCCTCAACAACCAAGAAACACAATCATATGGTGATAATATATAATGTTATCACATTCAATAGCATAATCGATCAACATTCATCACAAATATGCCCATGGAATAACAATCCAAATATTTTCAAGGTATTAATTAGATGGGAAAAGAGTATTTCTATTAAAATGTAATCAACAGAAGTGAATGAATTACAAACTTTCGTGTTGGCATGGTCTGGAACCAAGAAACTAAGTTCCTTTCAGTTGGTCCTTCACCACTTCAATCCTCCACCAAAGGAAAGCTAATATAAGAGAGACAAAGAGGTTCTCAACCATGTAGGGAAGAGCTTGGGGGCTAAACAATGTGTTCAGACTTAAAAGGACAAAGGGATGTAGACTCAATATGAAGGGAATAATTTCTTCGAAGTAACTTTGCTCTCAAAGTTGAATTCTTCTCCTCTTTTCCATATCTCGTATTTGGCCCATTTGTAGACTTCATGTGGAACTGAAGGGTCAAGTGATAACGTTTCCAATATAAGGAAGTTCAAGGATCATGGATCTCGTGACGTGACATGGAAACCCGACAACATGTTTTAATTTTGGGGACAAATCCTGATGTGCGCAGGGTGTAGTGGTGCAACCTGCGTATATGCATGTTGTACTATAGGTAGGGCGTGTATATGTGGAAAAATAATGTTTTTAGCTTTGGTATTTTCAAAAAGGGACTTCAAGTATGCATAGGGAAATGGAAAAAGTCCTTATGTGCAAGTTTTCATAGGGTGAGGCAAATCTTGCTATAACAAGGGGTTCTACAATTTTCTCGAAGATTGACTTGAGGTATGGATACCATTAGGTATGAATTAAGGATGAAGAAATCCATAAAACAACCTTTAGGACAAGATATGGTCACTATGAGTTTGTGGTGGTGCCATTTGGAATTACCAATGCACCAACCACTTTTATGTGATTAATAAATAAAATACTCAGTAAGTTCTTGGACATATTTGTATTGTTTTTCATTCATGATATCCTAATCTATTCAATTAATAAGGAAGAGGATGAAGAACATCTCAGGCTAGTGCTTCAAGTGCTAAGAGAACATCAACTCTATGCTACTTTTAGTAAGTGTGACTTTTTCCAGAAACAAGTCCATTACTTAGGCCATGTTATTTCTGAAGAAGGAGTGGTAGTTGATCCTGTCAAGATCAAATCCATTAAGGATTGGCCTACCCCAAGGGATGTATCTGATATCAAATCCTTTATGGGACTATAAAGATACTATAGGAGGTTCATAAAGGGATTTTCCAAGATTGGTTTCCCAATCACCTCCCTTCAAAAAAAGGGAGTTAAATTCATCTGGACATTAGAATTTGAAGAGAGGTTCCAAGAGATGAAATACCTTCCAACCAATGCACATGTGTTGAATATTGCATGCCCAAACAAACAATTCCTTGTGTGTGCAGATGCCTAAAAGGAAGGGCTTAGAGGAATCCTTATGCAAGGACATGTAACTTGTTGCGAATCCTTAAAATTGAATGAGAATGAAATCAATTATGTGACCCATGTTCTAGAATTGGCAGCCATAGTGCATGCTTTAAAAATGTTGAGGCTTTACCTCCTAGGTAGAAGATTTGTGCTTATGACCGACCATAGTGGGTTTAGATATATGTTTGATCAACCAAATCTCAATGTTATACAAGCTAGATGGATGTCTCTCCTTAGTGAGTTTGATTTTGAAATCAAACATATCAAAGGAAAAGAAAATAGGGTGGTTGATACCCTTAGCAGAAGTATGAAAGTGATTCACTTGGAAATTGTAAGCACCTGTGAAGCAAACATCAAGGAGAGAGTCAAAATTGCACTAGAAACATATGTGTTTTTCAAGACTGTGAAATCATACTTAGAGGAAGAGCCCATGTTGCTGAACTATGAGGGTTGTTAATTGATGAATGATGGCCTGCTAACTTACAAAGGTAATTTCTATATTCCAAATTGTGACAACTTGAAGAGGTTCATAATGGATGAACTACACAAAAGACCATATATTGGTCATATTGGTTATCAGAATATGATCACAGCCACTAGGAAACTATTTTATTGGCCTGGAATGAAAAAGGAAATAGTTGATTACTTAGCTAAGTGTCTAGAATGTTAGCAGGTTAAGGCAGAGCACCAACATCCAATAGGGATATTGCAGCCCTACCAATCCCAGAATGGAAATGGGAAACCATCTCCATGGAATTAATCACAGGGTTACCAAAATCAACCAAACATAATGACACCATCATGGTAGTTGTGGACAAACTGAGAAAGGTTGCTCACTTCATTCCCATCAAGTCAACTTGCAAGGAAATATATATTGCCAGCATTTTCATGAAATAAATATTTAGAGTGCATGGCATGCCTAAGGAAATCATCTCCGACCGAGATACAAAATTTACTTAAAGCTTTTGGAAATCTCTATGTGCTGGTTTTGAAACTAAATTTCTATTTAGTACTGCCTATAACCCTCAAACTGATGGACAAAAAGAGAGGGTAAACCAAGTGTTAGAGGACATGCTAAGGATGCATGTGATGCATCATCCCAAGAAGGGGGAAGACTATCTACCACTGGTAGAATTTGACTACAACAATGGCTATCAAGAGTCATTGCATATGAGCCCTTTTGAGGCCCTCTATGGTAGACAATGCAAAATTCCCACCAGCTTGGATAACCTAGTAGAAAGAATTACATTCGGTCCAGATATGCTAAAAGAAATGAAACAAAAAGTAGTTCAAATAATAGCTCAGAATAGACAGAAAAACTATGTAGACAGAAAAAGGACTCCAAGAGAGTTCAAACAGGGGATCATGTGTATCTCTGAGTTAGACCCAGGAGAAGCTCCTTGATTATGGAAGCCTGTTCCAAGCTGGCACCTCGGTATTGTGGACAGTTTGAAATTTTTGATAGAGTGGGACTTGTAGCATATAGACTAGCACTTCCTCCCACAGTGAAGGCACATAATGTTTTCCATGTTTCGTTACCAAAGAAATATGTACATGATTCTTATCATATAATTGATTGGTCTATGATTAAGGTGGAACCAAAGGGAGAATTCATGCTAGAACCACAATGAATAATAGATAGGAAGGAAACCCCACTTCTGAACATAACCATTGCACAAGTCAAGGTGCAATGGAAACACTTTGGTCTAGATGAAGCTACATGGGAAATGGAGGATGCCATGAAACATGGATACCCATTTTTTCTTACATTTTTACATACAAAGCACATTGGTAGGTAGAACATCGAGGATGATGTTCCTCTAAGGGAGAGGGGATTGTAATACCCTTGTTTCCCCCAAATTGTAAATATAAATATAACTTGCCAAAATACTATGGCATACTGAATATGTGTGAATGGTAGATTTGATGAACCTTTTTGTTATAAAAGGTATGTATTTATGTTATTAATTAAAAAGGGATAGTGTTTCATAACTGCTGAAGGGGGTTTGCTAAGGTATACCATGATTTTATGAGAGAGATGGTGAGGGGAACCAGAAATGGTTGAGATGACCCCCACCAAAAAAGTACCTTACTGGATTTAATTACTTAGACCCAGAACAGTCCTCTGACCTAGAAATGAATTACCAGTCAGGATGGTAGTTGGAAAATACTTCTCATGAGTTAATGAGGAGATGGGAAGAGTACCCATTTTTAAGGATTTCTGACCTAACCACGAACTATGGATTCAGACCCATGCAATCTTGCGGAGGAAGGAAAGAAAAAGAAGGGATTTCATGGGCAGAGGAAGATTTGAGAGAAATAAGATTCGAGAGACCAATATCCGAAAGAGAAAAAGAGCGCTCACAACTCTGTAGTTCGAGGGAGAACTGAGAAACAAATTAGTTTTGGATGGAAGAATATGATGGCAGCATTTTCAGTCCAAGTTGATAAACGAGGCTGCAGAGAAGATGAGTGACTATGGAAGCACTCGTTACAGACCCCCTTTCCTGGTAGAGAGAAAATTGTTGTGCCAAGTTCCTGTGGGAGGAGGAGATTAACCTCCATCCCTGACTATCACTGAGAAAGAAGAAAGAGTCTCTCTCAGAGCATCATGGTCTAGCTAGGGGGTGGCCAGTGGCAAATCCATTCAGGTGTGGTTGTGCCTACGGTTGGGTGGAAACAACCATCCCTCTCAGGAATTGCTTCATGATTTTGGTTTCTAATAAGTATTTCCATACTCTCTGTAATGGAATGGAAGTTATGGTTGAATGTATGTATTTATGGTTAAGTTTTATAGTGTTTGTTAAACCCTAATATTGGCTCATTACCCCTTAATTGGCACATATTACATTAGTAATTTTATTTTATTTATGTCAGCTTTATTCCATTAGTTGTAATTATACCTCCTAGTCTCCTATATATACCAAGGAGACATTTTCATTTGGAATCATGTTGTACTTGAACATTTATGTGGGTTAAAAGGAGGTTGCCCCCTCGAAGAGGATTATTATCTGAAATTATTTATTTTTCAAGGCATTGAGTACTTATTCTAAAGTTGTTCTATGATATATTGATATTTGGTTCTTAACATATGGTATTAGAGCTCAAGGTCTTGTGGTTTCACTGCTACATCTAAGACACCATGTAATTTTCTCTATAACTTGTTTTCTACAATGATTCAGAAGGAACAGCTTGGAGGATATTTAATAGACGGATCAAGGTATGTTGGGTTAAAAATTCATCTCTTGAGGCCTTATACTTTTGGATATATAGCCTTTGTAAGATAGGGTTATGGAATCATCCTAAATTGATTCATTGCGGAATTTTCGCTATAAAAAAATTTCTGTAACGTTTTAGACCCTAAAATGTGGAGGATCTTCGCATAAATTAGTAAGGTATCTTTGGTAGAAATTTCATCTTCTGGGTCATCATAAATTTGTAGATACACCTTATGGAAGATAGGGTATCTGACTAGTCCTATTGACTAGTCTCAAGTAGGTGTTCCGGGTAAAACATTCATAAATTATTCCTAGAGTATCCAAATTGAGTGAGACTAGTTGCATTGGATAGTGGATAGATCATATTAGTTCTAGTAGGAGTTTCAGAATTGTATATCAATTATTTTGTGCGGGGAATGCTATACAAGTGAGATCTCCTGGAAAGGCCAAAATTCAGCAAGTTGTGAGGAAGTTACCGTAAATTCCGCTTGGCACATCCAATTTTTATCATACCTGTGGCATTGAAGAGAAGAAATATCAGAGACCTATAAACAATACAAGTTCATACTCAGAAGGGACGAAATTTTGGAGATACAATAAAAGGAATATTGTCTAGAAGAACCACCTCAAAATCAAGGTTTAAAGTGATACTTCGCCAACATGCCACCAAAAGGGGAACTTCTACACCAAAAAAGCATCCAGAAAATCCTACTTGGACTCTTTATGAAGGTGAAGAAATACGTAGGGACATAAATGATTTACAAAAGAAGACAGTAAAAAAAGATGAACTACAAGAGATGATGGATTCAACATAAGCTAAGTTTGAGGCAATACATACTAAGATGGACACTTTAAAAGGGGACATTATGGAAGGAATGAAAATTTTCTTAATAGAGAGGACACCTGAAAGTGAAAATGTATTCCATGAAATTCATGATGAGGACATAAGGAAGGTGAATCAAGAATAGAGAAACTCCAACTTTGGGTTGAAGGCCAACCACGTTCCTAAGATTGATATGAGTAAGTTTGATGGAAAGGACCCAATCACATGGATACTTCAGATGGAGCAATTATTTGATGTACATAATGTGCCACATACACAAAAGGTACGAATTGCTTCTTTATATTTAGAACCCAAACAATTTGTATCATATCAATGGCTTTGTTCTCGCAAATCACTTGTCACTTGGACAATTTTCACGAAAGAAATGATAG
>ML779427.1:331295-350162 GCA_009831015.1 Picea engelmannii
TTTTACAACCATTAGCCATCCCAAGTCAGCACTGGGAGGAGGTTTCCATGGATTTCATCACAGGGTTACCGAAGTCTGAAGGAAAGAGTGTCATCATGGTGATTGTTGACAGAATGACCAAGTATGCACACTTTTGTGCACTCTCTCATCCCTTCAAAGATAGTACAGTTTCCACCACATTCATGGAGACAACTTAAAAGCTACATGGCAGGCTGGCAGCCCAAAGATTATTGTAAGTGAGAGAGATCCCATCTTCACTAGACATTTTTAGACATAATTATTTTCTTGTTTGGGTAATCAATTGGCTCATAGCTCATCCTATCATCCTCAATCTGATGGACAAACCGAGATAGTGAGAAAATGTTTGGAAGGCTACCTTCGTTGCTTTGTCTCTGATAAACAAACACAATGGTTCAAATGGTTACCCTTGGCAGAATGGTGGTATAACACTTTCTTTCATACTACAAAAACAATTACACCATTTATGGCACTCTATGGATACCACCCTCCTTCCATCACTTCTTATATAAAATAAAAATCTAAGGTTCAAGCAGTGGAAGATCACATCGAGCATCAACAACAAGTTCTCCAAATCTTAAAGGACAACCTGACCATGGCACAAAATCACATGAAACAAAAAGAAGATCAACATCGTAGTGAAATAAGTTTTGAAGTAGGGGGTTGGGTGTATTTAAGACTACAGCCATACAAACAGATGTCCCTCAAGCAAGCCAAGAAGGATAATAAATTATCACCAAAGTAATATGGCCCTTATAAGGTGTTGAAAAAGATCGGTACTATGGCATACAAATTGGAGTTTCATGCATCTTCACGAGTACACCCAATTTTTCATGTTTCATGCTTAAAGAAGGTAATAGGTGACAAGATCCTAGTTCAAACTATATTTCCAGAACTTGATGAGGAAGGAAAAATCATATTGGATCCTGAAGCCATCACTTACACAAGAATTCACCAGTTGAGGAATAGATCCATTTCAAAGTATCTCATTAAATGGAGGAAACTATCGGCTGAAGATTCCACTTGGGAAGATGAGTCTTTTATACAGAAGCATCCAGAGTTACTCAAGCATTGCAGACAACACTTGTATCAAGGGGAGGGGCATGTTAAGCCCTAATATTGGCTCATTACCCCTTAATTGGGGCATATTACATTAGTAATGTTATTTTATTTATGTCAGCTTTATTCCATTAGTTGTAATTATACCTACTAGTCTCCTATATATACCAAGGATACATTTTCATTTGGAATCATCTTGTACTTGAACATTTATGTGGGGTAAAAGGAGTTTTCCCCCTCGAAGAGGCTTATTCTCTGAAATTCTCTCTTTTTCAAGGCGTTGAGTACTTATTCTGAGGTTTTTCTATGCTATATTGATATTTGGTTCTTAACACTGTTTGATAAATCATTAGAAATGCTTATTTTTAGTAATGGAATGGAAGTGATGGGAGTCCATTAATAACCACTCTTAACCATCCGATAAACCAATGAAGGGAGTCGTGCACAACACTTCGGTGAAGTCCTACTTCTAGAGAAAAGGAGTGTGGAGCGGGTAAAGCCCCTGAATGTCGAACTCGCGAAATGATGAGAACCGTAGATCCAGGTGTTATTGCAAGATTTTCCTCACCCCATGCAACTTTCTTAGAAGGCCTTTTCCATTTCCCTATGTAGACTTGAAGTCCCCTTTTTCACTTCCCAGAGCTAAAAATCATATTTTTCCACATATACACACCCTATCAGTTATACAACATGCGTGTATGCAGGATGAACCACTATATCCCATGTACATTGAGTTTGGTGCTCAAAATTTTAAATTGTGTTGGGTTTCCATGTCACGTCATGAGATACATGATCCTTGACATTCCATATACTAAAAATGTTCTGACTCAGCCATTCAGTTCCATTTGAAGGCTATAAATGAGCCATATCCAAACCGTGGAAAGGGAGAGGATTCAACTTTTGAGAGAAAAGTCACTATGGAGAAATTATTCACTTCATTTTGAGTCTGAATCCCTTTGTCCTTTAAAGTTTGAACACATTGTTCATCCCCCAAGCTCTTGCCTCTTTGATGGGGAATCTCATTGTCTCTCTTATCTGAGATTGCCTTTAGTGGAGGATTGAAGTGGTGGAGGCCAGCTGGAAGGAACTTAGTTTCTCAGTTCCGAGACGTACCGACACAGAAGCTTGTCATTCGTACACTTATGTTGATCATATTTTAATAGAAATACTCTTTTCTCATCCAATTAATATCTTGCAAATATTTGAATTGTTATTCCATGGGAATATTTTTTATGAATGTTGATGGATTATGTTATTATATGTGCTAACAATATATATTATAACCATATGATTGCGTATCTTGGTTGTTGAGGACAAGTTGCAGGTATAAAGATTTGAGTCAAGTACTCAATGATGGTATTCATAAAATGTCTAGACGAGGTAGGCCCTTTATCTTGTCTTGTTAGCATTTTCGTTTATATAACATACTTGGGATTAGAGTTGATTTCTGCAGTCATTCTGTCTCTTGTGGTTTACCCCTTTCCATAGAGTGATTTTCCTCATAACACAATTGACGATCATACTGGTGATTGAATCTTCTTTTTGGGGTTTGGACTATTTTTCTCCTTTGATTTCTCTCAGTTACCTTGAGTTTCCTTGTCGTCTGATTGCTTGAAAGCCTAGTTTCATTCTGAATCTGAGTTTCTTGGCCTTATCCTTAACCTAGTAGTGTTTTAATACATATACATAGTTTTTCCCTTGACATACACGTACATATGCGAGATATCATTCTATAGGGTGCGTACATACACGGGTTTTTCTTAAACAGTCGTGTACATCAATATGTTTTTCTTGATTGTTGAGTTTGGTGCTTGTTGGGTGAGTTGTGATAGTTGTTGAGTCTTCTTGGGTCTCTGTCATAATTGTTGAGTGTCTGCAAAGGGATAGGAAACCTTTCTTTGGTTGAATTTTCGGGCGGTTTTCTTTCTCATCATATTTTTCATTGGTTGTCCTTGCATCTTGGGATGAGTTTTTTCTTTTGGGTGTCCTGCTTGGTTTGTCTCTTTTTTCTTACAGTAGGGTCTATATATCAAGTTGTTGTTTAGTTCTTTCATTTTCATTTCTTTATATTGAAAATACAAAAAAAATACATTTTTCATTTTGGCATTTTCTCTTTTAGGTTGGTTAGAATCGATCTTGATGCATGTATGGAAAGATTGCATCTTATTAAAATTGCAGAGTTGAATTGAATGTTTCATTTTGAAAATCCCATCAATCCTTTCAGAATTGAATTTTAGGACTTATCTTTATGTTCATATTTATGTCTTTTATATGATGAGTCATAACATCATTAGTTTCATGACCACATCTTTTGAGTAAACAAAAGCCATTAAAAGTAACATTGATTAATTTAAAATTGATTAGAAAAGATTTTATTTTTCAGAAGTGCACCAACAAGCATAGGATATAGAGCCTTGGAATAGGATTTTGTAAGTAAAATTCTCCAAGGCTATTAAACTCAACATATGTGTCTGAATAAGGGAGTGGTGAAATCCATTTTATAATTGGTGACGTCAGGAGGCTCCGCTCACACCAAAGTTAAGCATGAGGCCACATAAAGTTGGTTGCAGAGATATCCCTCTAATACCTTCTTAGCATCAGAGATATTTCTGGGGATCTATTCGTATATGGGGGTATTTCTAATACCTTTACCTCTGTGAGAGGCATCTCTTTCAAGCTTTCAATATTTGTTACCCTACATGTATAGTGGATCTGACTTACGAATGTTCGCATGTGCATTAGTTATATCATGGTGGCTTTAGTTGCTTGACATAGGCAACCACATAGATTACTTGCACAGGTTATTTTGCAGGTACCCCAAGTTAGCTAAGGTTCGGAAAACACACAACCTTTATAGAGGATTACCTCTCTGAGGGGATCTGACCAATTGTGTTATTAATCCCACAAGGGCCCTTATAACTGATTATGATACCTCCAATCTTTTGAAGGGAGTCTTAGGCCCCTCTTGGGTGAAGAATACCCACTCTAGTGAGGGAGGCCCATTTTCAACCACTATATCATGTTTGTGTGCATATTGTCCTTTTTGTTTATTTTTGTGTTCTCTTTGATTGTTAGTTGGCCTTGGGATTTGTTTTTATTTATCAAGTATTGATTCATCATGGATCCATACCAACTTACTCGTAGGTATTGTCATTTGTTGAAATTACCACCACATCTTGAGTCTTTTCCTTCTAAAAGGCCCAAAGTTATCAACCATGGTACACACACCTCCACCTACTAGACTTGTGGTCATACAAGTATGAGTACTAAGTCGATTTAGAAATATACTAGGATTCCTTCAACTCCCATACCTATCGTAGTTAATGGGACTCCTTCAACTCCTTCAACCACTTCATTTTTTTTGCTAGAGGTCCCCATCCCTACTCCTATCCAGCCTATGGTTGCTACACAACCCATAGTAATGAACCCTTTTGTGTCCCTTTTTGGTACGCCTATATACAATGCTTAGTCCATTCCTTCCGTCTCTAATCCTTTCTCTTTTGGTATGTCGAATATGACATCACAATTTTCGTCTTCCATTACAGTGAATAATACTAATCCTAGTTTTGGACCTGGGGTCATGGCTCCTACGCATATTCTACTCTTGTTTGGTGGATCTCACATTCCCCAAATGAATCCTACGTTTGGAAGCCAACCTTCTTTTCCTTCTGGGTCTAATCCTAGTCTTAATGATCCTAGATGGAGTAATCAACCAAGCGAACAAGTTGTTGCCTATGTTCTATACTTTACACCTACCTCCTCCACATTGATTCCGACCAACACGTTTGGTATGATGAATCCAACTCTATCCTACGGATTTCCACCCGGAGGGAGTCAATTTCATACTATGGGCACCCCCCAGCCTAGAGCTCCTTTAGTTGGGGGAAGTGTTTTTAACCCTCATTATAACATTCCTACAGGAATGGTACCCAACCAGCCTCTTATGAATCAGTTTGAAGGAAGGTTTTACAATCCCAGGCAGGGCCATGGTGCATACCAGAACCCTGGATGGGCTATGATCCCTCAACATCAATCTTTCTCGGGAGCATGGCGTCAGACGCTGCAACCCCAAATCCCTTTTTTGGCCATGCTTGATTTTCTAGACTTGTCAAGATTAATGAATGACCTGATGCATCATGACCCAACATGGCCCCCCGTCCCCACCAAGCTTCCTTTGAATATTCCAAAATTCAAGGGCAAGACTGGTGAGGATCCTATTGATCACATCACTACTTTTCATCTTTGGTGCTCTTCCAATTCCCTTAATGATGATTCTATTTGTTTGAGGTTGCTTCAATGCACCCTTACAGGGGTTGCAACAAAATGGTACATAGATTTATCGGGGGGAACATATGGGAATTTTAATCAGATGGTTGTAGTATTTCTCAACCACTTCCAGTTGTTGGTTCATTATGATGTCATCATAAACAATTTGTCAGCCCTTTGCCAAGAAAAATACACTCATATCTCGGATCATATCTAAGAGTGGCACAGATGGAAGAGGTTGATCAAATCTTACATTCTTCCAGATTTTCTGTTGGAATGGTTCCTTAAATCCCTATTGCCCTATTTTTCAAAGGATGTTTCTACATCCAGGTTAACATCAAAATAGGAAGCTATTTTTAGAGCCTAGAAGTTATATCTCATATATGCTCAATCTAGGATGTTATATGAAATTATTCCTAACACATCAAGGTCAAAATACGACCATAGAAAAAATCTCGGGCCTCATGCCAATGGAATTATAGGCTCTACAAATACTACGTATACAGACTTGGTGATGCACCAATTGAAGGAGTTGTCTCTTAGCCAGTTGATAGCAGGACAAGATTCATCTATGTCCTCCACTCCCACCCAGTCGACACATGTGCATTATGTACAACCATCGTCTAACCCGAATGGTAACCAACAACTAGGAGGGAATTAAAGGAAAGGACATGGTAACAATCGTAAGGGTGGGATGAATAATAATAATAATAATAATAAACCCAAGGAAAACACTAATAATGATATATTGAATAAATATGTTGGTGAGGGAAAGAAAGAAAAGAAGAAGGTGAAGCTTCCTTGCAAGATTTGTATAGATGATCACCTTTCCCACTTGTGCCCCAAACTCGAGGAAGATGTGAGGCTCTTGTCTCAATTGCCCGCTATGCTGACTAATCCTTTTACACATAATCAACACATAACCTATATCTCCTCTAATGTCAGAAATGCATCGAATGGGAATCAAAACCCACTGGCACATGAAGGTGACCGTCTATGTGTAAATATGGTCAAGGCTCAGATTAATGTAGCAACTCGATCTCACAATTACATCTCTTAATAGGTTGTTCTAGGTCTAGAGTCTGCCCCTCCCATGGAAACACCTTTGCAAATTGAAAAGCCAAATCCAAAGCCTAGTATTCCGAAAGGAGTACTAAAATGCTCTACCCATAAACCTAATGCTAGAGTTGCCTAGAATTATTTGATTGTCGAAGATTTGGGTCAAACCCCTTGTGCAATGTCGGATTTAGAGGTGCTCCAGACGTGTCCTTCATAGAGGAATGCCTTGTTATCTATGTTAGGATTTCTAGACTCATGTGGTTTTAAGGTTATCAAGTTTGGTGTCGCAGATGTGAAGTCTTGCTTGCCTTACCACGTGGCCTTTGAAATCCATGTGGATTACTCAAAGTATACCATCAAACGTATTGTTATTGATGAAGGTGTTGCAATGTGCATAATGTCCCTAACCTGTTGGAAATCCATTGGCTCTCCAACCCTCTCTCAATGCATGGCTATGTTGACCGCATTTGATGATCGTTCTTTCTGTCCCCACGAAATCTTTCCTACCTTTCCGTTCTAGTTAGGTGGAAATATGGAGGAGGTGGATGTCGAGGTGTTTGATGCACCCCTTGACTATAATTTAATACTAGGGCGTAATTGGACGTATGCTATGACTGCACTCATATTGTCTGTTTTCCATACTTTATGTTTTCCTTGTGAAGGGAAAATCATGAAGATTGATCAATTATCCTTTGCGCATGTTAGTACTAATGCATAAAATGGACCTTCGATCCCCGTGATCGACAATTCTCAGCCATCAACTAAGGATATTGGTGTCAGACTGTATTCCTTCCTTATGGGTACCTTTGATTTCGTGGAACCAATCCATCATATCTATGCGATGTCCAATAGGTATTATTTTTCAATGAGGACCATTCCTTTCCGCACTTGGTATTTTAGTGATCCTTTGAACCTACCTTCCCTGACCATGTCTTGTGAAGTTCAGTCACATATTGGAATGGTAATTCCACCATAGGTGACAAAGATAATGTATCAAGTTGTTCTCTACACTACTGTTGACCTAGATCTTGTCTCCTCACAAACGAATGAGGAGAATCCTATTCTCCGGACCATATGGGCCACATCATCATCTTGTTCACATGATTTCCTTGATGATACTTTACCTTCATATGAAGCCATATTAGAGGACATGAACAGTTCTGATAGGACATGGGATGATATGAATCATCACTCTTACTACCTCCCAGAGCTTGTTAGAATTGAACATGATGATTTTAGATCTACCTTGAGTGAGATTGTTGGTCATGTTGTGGTTCCACTAGATACGCCTGGAATTTATGCCAAATGAATCATGGTGAGTATTTCTCCTATTGTCACGATTAACATCTCTCTAACTCCTAACAAAGTTGAAAATGTATATATTGGTGTAGATTGTTCTCCTAAACAAATTGAGATCTACACCGACCTCTTTAAATAATTTCATGGTGTATTTTCTTGGTCATATGAAGAGATTCTAGGAATTGACCCTCGCATTGTCTAACATGAAATCAAGACCTATCTAGATGATAAACTTGTTCGACAATGACTTAGAGTTGTTAATCCTAGGAAGGCCCCTGCTATTAAGGCACAAGTAGAGAAAATACTTAATGTTGGTTTCATCTACCCGGTTCCCTTGACTGAATGGGTATCCAACCCCGTTCCTGTGAGTAAGAAGCAAGGAACCATCCATGTGTTTATGGATTTTAGAGACCTGAATAAGGCTTGTCATAAAAACAACTTCTCGACATCTTTCGTTGATCATATTCGTAATGAGTGTGTGGGAAGAAAGGTTTTTTGTTTTATGGACGAATTTTTAGGATACAATCAAATTCAAATTAAACTCGAGGATCAACATAAGACATAATTTATTTTTACTTGGCGTACTTTTGCATACCATAAAATGCCTTTCGTCCTTAAAAACATCCGAGCAACATTCCAACAAGACATTAATTTTTATTTTCATGATCTCAAGCACATTGTCGAACCTTACCTCGATGATCTCACTACTCACTCTTGCAAGAGAGTAGATCACTCTACCCACCTTTGGCTAGTTTTTGAGAGATGTCGCTATTATCACATCCATTTAAACCCTCACAAGTGCATCTTTTGCTTCAAGTCTGGACTCCTTTTAGGATTCTTATTCTGTGAGCATGGGATCTTGGTGGATCCTATGAAGGTTGAGGAAATATTGTGATTTCCTCCCCCGTGCAACATTCGTCAACTTCAAGGTTTACAAGGGAAAGTTATCTTATTACATTGGTTTATAGTAAACTATGCCAATATAAATAAGGTTTTCATGCATCTCTTCAAGAAGGACACTCCATTTATATGGGATGAGCGAGCCCAGGAATCCTTCAATGCTCTTAAGAAAGCCTTAGTATCGACGCCTCTACTGAATCCTCTAGACTATAGTAGAGATTACGTGCTTTATTTCAATACGTCTGAAGGGACTATTGGTATAGTTCTATTTCAAGAGCACAATGAGCTCCATGAGCACGTTTTATATTACCTTAGTTGAAACTTAGTCATCCCTGAACTTAAGTACTCTCATGTTGAGAAGCTATCCTTGGTTGTCGTACATGCGGTTCAAATATTACAACACTATATATTACTTTGTAAAACTAGCGTAGTTTCTGATGTCAATCCATTTCAATAAATCCTTACTAGGCGTATCATAGGGGGAAAATACAATAAATGGATTGTCATTTGGAAAGAATTTGACCTCGATTTTGCTTTAGAGAATTCCAAGAAATCTCTAGTTTTTTCTGAGTTAATATCAGACTTCCCTTAACTAGATGAGGACATCATTCATGTCGATTCATTCACAGATGAACAAATTTTCCTTATCTCGTCATCAGACCCTTGGTATGGATACATTTTTATATATCTTCAAACCTTTAATTTCTCTCAACATCTGTCGAGAGACGATCAATGACGCATATGGCATCAAGCTGAAAACTACCTTCTCATCGACGACACTTTGTATCATGAAGGCATAGATAATATATTGCATCATTGATTGACTCACTAAGAATATGAGTTTGTTCTTAATGACTGTCATAGTGGGGCTTGTGGTGGTCATTTATCTGGGCTTGCGACAACCCAAAAAATATTGCGAGATAGTTATTTTTGGACGACAATTTTTAAATATTGCATCGAAGTGGTCAAGAAATGTCACCCTTTCCAGGCATTCGCTCAGAATATGTACTTACATCCAACCCCTCTTCACTCAATCATCACCATCGGTACCTTCACCAAGTGGGGGGTATAGTTTATGGATTGCAACCCAACTTTGACTAGGGGGCATCAACATATTATCATGGTCATAGTCTAATTAACTAAATGGGTAGAGGCCATGCCTATTGTTAAATCCATCAGTAAGACTGCATCATTTTTTGTGTTCAATCAAATTACAACCCAGTTCGGAATCCCAAGGGATATTGTCATTGATCATGGAAGTCACTTTCAGAATAAAATGATGAAAGAGTTAGCATCAAAATTGGGGTCTAAGCATGGTCATTCTTCCCCTTACTATCCCCAAGAAAATGGACAAGTAGAGGTTGTGAATAAATCTCTCAAGACCATTTTGCAAAAAATTGTCAACCATGGCAAATCTGACTGGAATTTAATTCTTTACCCTGCGCTTTGGGAATACCGAACCTCGGTTAAGACTTCCATCATTTTTTCTCCTTTTCAGTTAGTACATGGTGTGGAGTCGATCCTTCCTATTGAGTACGAAATCCCTTCCCTTAGAATGGAATTTAAGCTCCTACCTGACACTTCCGATCTCGAAGAATGCCTCGTACACCTAGAGCACCTAGATGAGCAGCGTCGAGATGCCTCTATGGCTATCGAAGTGAATAAATGATGTTTCAAGGGTCAGTATGATAGGTATGTCTTTCCTCGACACTACACTGAGGGTGACTTGGTCCTTTTGTATGACCAAACCAAATAACCGTTGGGGGCAGGCAAGTTGAACCTCATGTGGCATGATCCTTATATCATGCGATGTGTTTTAGGAAAGGGAGCCTATGAATTAGAATATTATGAAAAGAATATGTTGGATGATCCAAGAAATGGGCTCTACCTGAAAAGATATGCCTAGTTCAGGTACAAGTCCTGCACTAACCTACTCCACTTTATAGACTTTGGGTCTAGGGGCAGGGAGCTCTAACGCTCCTCTGCAAGGTCAAATTGGGGGCACTCCTATCCCTTTTAACACTTTTCCTTATGCCAGAGTTCATATCCCTCCTTCGTCCCCTTCGCTTGGTGGTCCGCATCAACATTCCGTCGGGCAATCTACACACACTAGTTTATTTGGAGCCGGGAGTCAAGGAACACCTGCGCACAGTATGCCGGTAGGTTCATCACCGTTTGTTTGGAACGGGACGTTTGGTAACAACACTTTTTCATCCACCGCTTTCCTGTCTGGGGAAATCCCATTTTTGGACAGTCTACTCCTGCACAGGGTACTATTCCTGTGCAGGGGGCACATATAGCAGGACCTTGGAACTCAGGACAAGGATCCATTCCCTCCTCGGAAATTCCGTTCTGGGGTAATTCTTTCCATAGTCAATGGAACCCTGGACATAATACTATGCCTCTCCCATCAGGACCGACATGGGGTAATCCTTCCCAAAGTCCTTAAAACACTATGCATTCCTAACACCCTATGTCCTTTATGGGAAATCAGCCGATGATGTCTCCACAGATGCAAAATCCTTACGCTAGTCAAGGCCATGGTTTCTACCAGAATCTGGGCCAGCAGCCAAACTTTTCCTGGCAACCTGGTGCCAGTCAAACTCCAGGACCCTTTTTCCCAGGTTATCAACAGGAACCCAAACTACCATTCCTGGCGACTTTACACTTGCCAGATTTGAAAAGGTTGTTAAATGATCCTATTTGTCACGATCCACGTTGGCCTCCTATGCCAACGAAGTTTCCTTTGGACATTCCAAAGTTTGAGGCCAAGCATAATGAAGATCCAGGTGATCATGTGACTAGCTTCTATCTTTGGTGTTCATCTAACTCATTGAAAGATGACTCCGTACAGTTGCGATTGTTTCAACGTACTCTTATCGAGAGTGTCGCGAAATGGTACATCAAGCTCAATCGCTCAAGATACTCTTCTTTTGGCGAACTAGCGATGGCCTTCCTTAACCATTTCCAATTACCTATGAGATATGATGTTGGCACAGAGCTTCTCACCAATTTCAAATAGACAACAGTGGACCATATCTCTGATCATATCCGAGAGTGGAGACGTCGGAAGAGTCTAATCAAAGTACCAGTCTCACCAGCATTCCTGCTTGAGTGGTTCCTTAAGTCTTTGGTCCCATAATTATCCAAAGACGTTGCGACTTCTAGAATTTTCTCCGAAGAATATGCCATCATGAGGGATCAATAGTTTGAGCTCATCTATTCTCAGTCTGGTTTATTATACAACATCTTTCCAGACGCACCACAATCGATACTGGATAAAACTAGACAGAGAGTTGGACCACATGCCGATGGTATTGTTGGTTCAGCACAAACCAAGCTCGCTAAGCAATTGACAAAACAGTTGCAACAGTTATCTATACAACACACAGCGGCCAGCCAGACTACTTCTTTGGCTACTCCTCCTACCCAAACATCGGATGTACACTCCGTGCAGTCGACTAACCCAAACGCCACCCAACAGCCTGAAGGGAAGAAAAAACAACAAAATAAGGGTAAGGGGGATAAAAAACCCATTGATAATGCTGGCAGGGACACTACAGAAAAATGGAAGGCGAGGTATCCATGCAACTTGTGTGCAGAAGACCACCCGACCCATATTTGTCCTCGACTTACAGAGGCCCAAAAGTTTGTCACACAGCAACAACAGGTAGTGTTGACTAATCCTTTTGAACATGGGCAAAATTTAACTCAAGCCTCTACAAGTGCAGAAGGGGGCAGCCAAGAAACCTGCCCTCCTCCAAACAATCCCTCATCCGCGAATGTATATATGGTTAGGGGTGATGCTTTCATAATGACTAGAGCACATGACTATAATAAACCAAGTGCTTCTGAGAAGGGTAAAGAAGCTGATCTCCCATCTCTTCCTCTACAGATCGAGAAGATGTTGGGAGAAACAATGACACACATTCCAAAGGGTGCATTTAAAAAAGCTTCTCATAACCCAAATGCAAGGGCCGCCCAGAATTACTCTATGGTGGAGGATTTATCACAAACCCCTTATGCGATGTCTTCTTTGGAGGTCCTCCAAAGCTTCCCTGCTTAGAGGAAAGCCTTGTTAACCTCTTTGGGCTCTACTGAGACTTGTAACCTGGGTACCATCATGTTAGATACAACTGACTTAAAACCTCGTCTACCTTACCACGTAGTGTTTCAGATAGTAGTGGCTCATCCCATGAAAAATTTTACATGGAATATCTTCCACACGGTGGTCGATGAGGGCGCATCGACATGCGTTATGTCATTAGCATGTTGGAAGGCCATTGGCCAGCCTGCTTTGTCTCCATCACCTACTCTCCTCACTGCTTTCGACGGTCATTATTTTCGACCACATGGCATCGTTCCTTCTTTCCCTATGAAATTAGGAGGGAAAACCATGTGCGTCGAAGTGGAAGTAGTCGATGATCCCCTCGACTATAACCTCTTATTAGGAAGGATTTGGACTTATGATATGCAAGTTGTGGTTGCTACAGTGTTCCGAGTCTTGTTGTTTCCACATGAGGGTCGGATAGTGACCATTGATCAATTGTATTTCTCCAGGCCTGACCCAGCTTTGGGGGAATCCACGGTCCCTATGATTGATAATCCTCAACCAGGTGTCGTTAACGTAGGAGTTGGTTTGTGCCCATCCTTGATGGGTACCTTCGATTACCCACCTCCTCATGACGATGTCAAATTTATATCTAATCATCATAAGGTTGATATTTTTCAAGTTTCGTCGTTCCGCACGACTTACTTTGAGGATCCTTGGATTCTTCCTTCCCCATTAGCCATGATGGATGAGACAGGGCACCCTGGCATGTCCATGCCCTTGTCATCCACTGAGGTAGTGTACTCTTTAGTCCAGCAAGCCTCGGCTAACCCTGATCTGACTCCGGCACAAGAGTTGGATCCACTTCTAGAGCCTATTTGGGCTCAGGTTTCTCTTGCTAACGTTGATTCATTAGACTTAGTCTTGCCTTCAGACGAAGCAGTAATTGAAGCAATGACTAGTCTGGACAAACCTTGGGAAGATCTTCATCACATATCATATTTCCTCCCAGAGTTAAGCTGAATCGAGGCAGGAGAATTCACTGTTACCATGACGGGAGATCATCCATGTCCTATTAATCTCTTAGCTATGCAGGAAATTTATGTCGAGGGTAATATGGCGACCATCGATAAAAATATACCCATCAACATCTCCCGAAACCCTAGCGTCATGGAGAATGTCTTCGTCGGAGCAGATTGCTCCCTCTAAGAGATTCAAATTTACACGGATCTTTTCAAATAATTCTGCGACGTTTTTTCCTGGTCTTATGAGGAAATGCTAGGTATCGATCCGAAAATAGTTGAACTTGAAATCACAACGTATCCTGACGCCAAGCCTATTCGACAAAAACTTTGTCCAGTCAATCCTAAGAAAGCAGCAACCATCAAGATTGAGGTTGAGAAATTGCTAAAGGCAGGTTTCATTTATCCTATTCATTTGACTCAATGGGTGTCAAACCCCGTGCCGGTCAATAAAAAACAAGGCACGATTTGTGTATGTATCGATTTCCGTGATTTGAACAAGGCATGTCCCAAAGATAATTTTCCAACACCATTCATTGACTAGATCATTGATGAATGTGCTGGTTGTGAAGCCTTTTCGTTCATGGATGGTTTTTCGGGATATAATCAAATCCAAATCAAACCTGAAGACCAACACAAAACGACATTCATTTGTCTGTGGGGTACATTCGCATATCGTAAGATTCCTTTTGGCCCTAAAAATGCTGGAGCCACATTCTAGTGGGCCATGTCTTTTGCGTTTCACGACCTCAAGCATATAGTCGAAGCCTATCTAGATGATTTAGCATCACGCTCTCGCAAGCGAACGAATCATACCACACACCTTAGACTAATCTTCGAACGCTGTCGCTACTTCAGGATTCACTTGAATCCAAACAAGTGCAGCTTTTGCGTAACGTCAGGATGTTTGTTAGGTTTCATCGTGTCAACAACAGGGATCATGGACGATCCTCTTAAGGTGGAGTAAATAATCCAGTTCCCCCCCCCACGCACAATCTTACAACTTCAAAGTCTACAAGGCAAGGTGAAATTCTTACGACGCTTCATCGCCAACTATGTCAAAATCACCAAGGGATTTATGCGTTTAATAGAGAAAGACGTTCCTTTTTTCTGGGACGAAGCCGCTCAACACTCTTTCGACTCATTAAAACACGCCCTCACAACCGCATCGCTGCTACGACCACATAACTACAACAAGGATTTCTTGTTATATCTGGCTGCCACAGAGTCAACCATAGGCATGGTTTCAGTTCAGGAGGATGATTCGTTTTCAGAATACGTGATATATTACCTGAGCCAAGGCCTCGTAGGACCGAAACTTAATTATTCACATATCGAAAAACTTGCGTTGGCAACAGTTCATGCTATTCAATGGTTCCGTCACTATGTTTTGTTTCGCAAGACCACCGTCATTGATGTCATGAATCCATTCTAGTACATGTTGACACGATGGGTTATAGGCATAAAAATCAGTAGATGGATAGTCATCCTCCAAGAATTTGACTTAGACTTCATTTCAGCAAAGTCCAAAAAGTCACTGGTCTTCGCAGAGCTTATCTCGGAACTTCCGGTTGAGTCAGGTGACGTTGTACCTAAGGAATCGCCTATCCGGGGGGATATGTTTTTTATAGCATCTGCAGACCCCTGGTACGGAGATATACTTATCTATCCCCATACTTTGAAGTTCCCCACCTCTGCTTCTTGTGACAAGCATCGGAGGATACGCCATCAGGCTAAGAATTATCTCATACTCGATGATACGTTGTATCGGAGAGGTGTGGATTGCATCTTATGTCGATGTCTCACTCATGAGGAGGCCATCATAGTTCTCAATGATTGTCATACTAGAGCTTGTGGCGGTCATTTATCTGGGTTGGCAACAGCCCAAAATATTCTACGAGCAGGTTACTTCTGGCCGACACTTATCAAAGATTGTATCGAATCAGTCAAGAAGTGCCATCCATGCCAAGTCTTCTCTCGGAAGATGAGGGCACATCCCACTCCTATGTTTCCTGTCATCACAGTTGGTCCCTTCACTAAGTGGGGGATTGATTACACTACATGAAACCCCCCGTCATCAAGGGGGCACCGCTACATCATCGTAGTTGTCGACTACTTCACTAAGTGGGTCAAGGCTATGCCAATGTTTAAAGATGATGGAGAGACTGCAGCTCTCTTCTTATTCAACCAGATCATAGCAAGGTTCGACGTCCCGAGAGAGATTGTCACTGACCATGGCAGTCACTTTCAGAACCAAATGATGACCGGATTAACATCAAAGCTTGGGTTACGGCAAGAAAATTCATCACCTTACTACCCCCAAGCCAATGGGCAGGTGGAAGCTGTAAACAAAACTCTTAAGATGATTCTACAATGAACTATCAACTCAGCTAAGTCAGATTGGCATTTGATGTTATACTTGACATTATGGGCTTACCAAACATATGTTAAGACTGCAACCGGTTTCTCACCTTTTCAACTCATTTACGGGCTGGAAGCAGTCTTGCCCATCGATTGTCAAATCCCATCTCTGAAATTGGCAGTACAGTTATTTCCAGACACTTATCCACTTGAAGAAAGGTTAGTCTACCTTGAGCAGCTTGATGAGCAGTGTCGTGATGTGGCCCTGGCCAATGAGGCTTATAAACATAAGGTCAAGTGTCAATATGATAGGTCCGTTCGTCCTTGGATTTTTTCTAAAGGTGACCTTGTCCTGGTCTATGACCAAGACAAAGACCCCCTGGGGGCAGGAAAGTTTAAACCCATGTGGTTTGGACCCTTCATTATAAAAGAGGTATTAAAAAAGGGCGCTTATCGTTTGGTTGATTTTGAAGGGAATGCTTTGGTGGAGCCTAGAAATGGGCTCTACCTCAAGAAGTATTACTCATAGACAGGTCACTGTGGGTAACTTTTTGTAACATATGTATAGTCTTTGTACTATTACTTTTTAAGTTTCTTTTAAAGTGTTATGGACGTGTCATTGATGTTATCTTTCGTCAATATGGAAGATGTCAAGTGAGTCCGAGGTGTTCGTTGGGTATGCGGATGGTGCTAGTCGACACACACGAAGGCTTGCCTCTGTAGCTTGGGTAATCTTTACACCACAGGGTCAGTTGTTATCTTCCCGAGGTATATGCTTAGGTGACACCACAAATAATGTCATCGAGTATAGTGCAGTTATTGAGTTGCTTCGTGACGCCTTGTCATTGGGTATCTCTCATCTCCGGGTCTATCTCGACGCTCAACTGGTTGTGTCGCAACTAAACAGAATATACCGGGTTCATGATCCAACTTTACACTGACGATTATTTAGGGTATGTCTCTTAGAACGCAACTTTGATTATATTACATATTTTCATGTTTCTAGGAGATTAAACCAAATTACAGATACTCTAGCTAATAAAATTTTAGATTGGCATCTCGCCCACATATAAAAAGAACATGGACATAAACATGTAAATACATTTTTGCACATAGAATCCATAAGACACAAAAAGATAAAAACCATATATAAACATCACAAAATACTCAGAGTACATACATGGACGCAAGCGCCTCAAAAATGGGAATAGTAACGAGTCACCGGGCTTATGCCCTCAAAAAATATATACAAGTAGGTGCTCGTGGCACATCAAAAGTCTAAGTCTGTTCAAGGCCTATGGGCCCTGTTATAATCATCTACAGCACGGGATAAATGCCTAAACAATCAGACCCATGTCCGAGGTGCCCCCACAACATGAGGCTGCATGGATGGCGGCAGGGCCTCCATCTCTGCCATCGGGATTGTGCGAGTGAGCGCAGTGAAGTTCCGCTCAATTTGTCTAAGGACCTTCTCGGCCTCTCCGGATGGAAGGTTCCCTGCTACTACTGCTCCCCCAGCGGCGGCAGTCGCGGCCTCTGGCCATGGACGACGCCTGTTCCGTGCATAGTCGGCAGGTCACACGGGTCCCACATCTGCATACAACAAACGTTTACCCGTCAAATATTCTGGCATACAAAAAAATAATATATATAACAAAAAGACATAAAAATAACATATGCAAACAAAAAAAAACTACAAAGGTGGAGACTTACCCATCTCCCCTCACTCCTCACCAGGAGGCACGGGTATCTCAGGATCTCTAGAGAAATCTATCCCTACATACGGGTAGTCCTCGATAACAGGGATCTGTCGTGATAGCCAAGAAAAGAAATCATCATCGAAGGACTCAACGGTCCTTCCACTACCCTGTCGCGGCAGTAACACTACCCATATACACACTGCAGGGAAAGAGGCCTGGTGTCCTCGTACTACAACCCGAGGACTGAAACTCAGAACTCTCTCAAAAAAGAACGAACACAAGATGGTCCCGAACCTGAAGTTCCTCTGTGTCCACTGTCGGCAATCTGTCAATTGCCTCTTCATGAACTCAAGCAGTGTGTTACTCCAATCAAAACTGTGTGCATTCATGCATTGGATGGCACAGTTCATCTGTGCACGCGAAGCCTGATGCACGACTGTTGAGCCGGTAATCCGCCCAATCAGTAACAAGATAGTCTGTAGTGCTAAGTTGGTAATCTTGCTAATGGGTACCTAGGAACCTGCACGTTCAGTCCCAGCCTCACAGTGCTCAGCTATCAACTCCGATATCTTTCTCGGCCCCGCAGGAAAAGTCTAGAAGTTGACTGGTTCCCCTCTCCTTAAGAGGCCAGTTAGAAAGTAAATGTCCTCAGTGGTGGGCACCAATGATTGCCCCTCTAGCATAAATGCCTCTACATCAGGATGCCAGTAATCAATCAAGGCATTCAATATCCTTGGTTGCGCACGCATAAACAGACATAGAAAGAATTTGAGTAAACCGCATTGCATTAACATGGCCACAACATTCGGATCTGCAGCAACCAACTCACTGATTGCCTCATGCTCCCTTTCCCTCCATTGAACATACATCCTGCCAACACAACAAGGTAAAGGAGGGTCAATACTTCTTTTTAGTTTGCTTTTCCATCAATAAGGGGGGTACACGCGGGCTGTATAGGTGACATTCGTGTGTACACATGGGCAGAATTTACTCTGCCCGCGTGTACCTAGGGCCGACCTTTTTAAGGTCGACGCCCACCCAAAAAATAAACTAAATGACTAAATTGAAGTATTGAATAGCTAGATAAGGGAGTTTGTACTTACTTGGTCCAAGCAGAAGTTCGTTTCGTCCA
>ML779427.1:352277-400507 GCA_009831015.1 Picea engelmannii
GACACCTCCTGGTTCTTGATCCTTGGGCTCACTAGTTCAGCACATCAGTAAAGATTGGTAATGTATTTCGGCCATCAGATGCTCTTATGACCTCACACATTAGGGGGCATCTGTTATAGCCTTAAATTGCACCACACATGCTTACCTGGCATCAGGCCAACTTATATCCCCTCATTGACAGAACATCTGCTGAACAACTCTTTGGAAATCCTCTTGTGTCAAGGCCCACGTGCCCTAACCCATTACTGCATGCGTGTGCACGTTGGCTGGCTCACTACAACCCGCGTGTACCTAAAAAAGCACAAAAAAAGGAAAGTTGCCGACGGAACAAAAAACTATGGGTCAGTTAACTAAAACTCCCGACCATGCATGGCCGAGGGTTCGTCCAAAACCCTAGCTCCTGCCTATAAAAGAAGGGGTAGGGGTACCCTTTGGAGGAGGAAAAAATATAGCAAAGAAACTCTGCCCATTTACGTAATCCATTGTCCCAACCCTTTAGCCTTTCCTCATGCCAAAGGAGATTTAACGCAAAGCAGTTGAAGGATAGAAGAAGAGGAGCCCAGGATCAAGTTCAAGGAGCGGTGGCCGGTCTCAGCTTTGATTGTAAGTTGATTCATTTTCAGTAATAAAAAGAATACTTTTCCCATCCCAATGCATGAATTGTCTATGGTTTGGTTAATTTATGCTTGATTTCTAACCCTTGAGTAGAGAAGTAGCATGCATGCATAGCTGTTATTTGTCTTGATTGCAGGTTATCTGTGGAAGGAGCAGCGCAAGCAAGTGGTCAAAGCGCAATGGAGGATCTACATCGAATGCCGGTAATAAGGTTGGTGGTTCTCTTCATGCATTTACTGTGAAAGAGGGGTTTTAATCTTGGGTTGTAGGTTAAAAAGTAATTTATTTTCGGTCAAAATCTGCATGCAAGTCTGACACTAGTTTGCTAGTCCGTAGGGTATTTTTCCCAACAACAAGGTTCCAGAGGTATTAAACAAGAGGAAGAGTATTTAGATAAGGTAGATGAAATATTCGGGGAATATTTCACCACCGAGGAAGAAGAGCCAGCTCAAACCTCAGAATAAGTTGTGGAAGAATCAAAACCTGTAACTCCTAAAGATAGTGGTTCCCATTAGGAAACAAAAGTAACATTGCAAGAGAATGTGACCCCCCATTTCAAAGAAATTCATTACAGAGGTAAAGGGACCAGCCATGAATCACATATGCCCCCAGCACCATCGAAATTTTTTGGCAATTTCTACAGTAAATATGTGTACAACTTTCGTTATTCCTAGTTCTTTGAGTTATGCAAGTTTATTGAGTAGTAGTAGTGGAAGTGTGGAAATTTCTACCATCATATCGCAACTAGGATCTCGTGGGTTTATTTTAGTAGAGTCTACAAGTTCATCTATGGAAACACAAACTACAAGATCCATTACCTTATACCTTGATTTTTGGGGAAAGGGAGATGAGGATGTTGAAAAACATTGGTTTTTATGTGAAGCCATATGGAGGACATGAGGGACTACAGATGTGAATAAGTTGGTTGAGTTTTAGACAACTTTGAGAGTTCGATCTCTCACATGGTACATTAAAACTATTGAACCAGGGATTCAAGATCAAGCCTTCACTTTGATTCAAGTAAGACAAAGGTTTATTGTGGATTTCTAGTTACCATGGTCAAAGCAATAAGCACTTTCCAAGTTGCGGTAAATAAAGAAGAGAGACGGTGAATATGCGTGGGAATACAATCAAAGGTTTAAATATGCAATAGGGAATATGACTAACCCTATTCATGAATACCATCAAAGGGAGTGGTTCACTCGGGGGTTACTTCCTTTGATATGCATCCCTCTAACACAACAAAGCATAACCACTCTAGAGGAAGCATTGGAGCAGGATATGAAGATTGAAGCAATGGTAGGATATCCTAGGAGTCTCATAGTTATGAGACCTTTTGAAGATGAAAATATCATGCAATTTAAGGGGCATATCTCTGCATTGACTAAAATGATTCAGGAGTTGACCCTTCCTAATGCAGGTTGACCTCAAGTTTGGTGTACAAGCTATTACAAACAAGGTCACCTGGTGAGTGAATGTTTGAGACTAAGAGGCACAATACCCTCTCTTACTCCAATGGAACCTCCACCAGTAGAAATTTCAGGAGGAGTTGCACAAGTTGATAACTATAACACCATTTCATAGGCTTATCCAATATCATTCCTTTCTGAATAATCAAGGAGTCCATATTAATTAATATTATGAAATTTGTATAAATCATGGGCACTCTCCATGACATTGCCCCATTTTGTAGAAATATACACCTGCTCCCAATACATTGTATTGTGAACTATGTGGTTATCCATATCATAATACTAATCAATGTTATTATGTATATTGTAACACCCTTATTCTAATCCCTATGAACTAGATTGTATTATGTAAATGTGACATTACGTTGGTGACCTGGTAAAGTTGAAAAGGGTTGGAGTGCCTAGGAAATGTAAAACTTCTATATACATTAATAAAAATACATTGTTGGATACAAGATAGAAAAGGACAAGAGATAGGGGGCTATGCTTCCATGAGAGAGGGGGATTTAGGGGCTAAGTATTTTATTATATTTTATTTGGCCATATTGACTATAATTAAGAAAAATGTTTGCATGAGCTTCTTAGGGGGGAGGCCATGTGGTTCTTGATTTCATGTAATTATATAAACATCCCTTGTGGGTTGTTTTGGGGGTTTTTATCCATTCTATTATCTCCAAAAATGAACGAGTCAGTTTTTTTCAATTTTTTTTGGTGATGGCATGGTCATAAATAAAGTTCCATACATTTTTTCTAGAAATTCAAGTGTCAAAGTATAGGATATAATTTGTTATTTCCTATAATAAATCGATTGTCAAAAGGTATTTTAAAAAAATCGAAGAAAAGATTTTCAACGGCTAATATTTGTTTTGAAGCTGAAGTTAGCCGGTGAAAGTTCAAGGTTTCAACGGCTAAATGGCATTTCTGAGAGCAAGCGAGCTGGTGAAAGTGCAGATTTGGGTTTTTTCTCTAGCGCTTTAAAAATCCAAAAGAGGCATGTTGTACATATGTCATGTAATCGTGATGGAAAATTTAAATGGAGGCAGAGGAATGGTTACATGTTTTCACCATGTCTTAGTGGAATATGATGATGGAGTTGGTCATATATTCCATGTGGAAGATAGGACAGTTTGAAGAGTGTTGAATGATCTGATCATTATTACTTCTAGACATCAAGTACCAAATCTATGTCTACATCAAACCATGGCCATCATTCCTTTTTTCAAATTTCACATCTTTCAAATTCTATTTTTGGGTGTTCTTATTATCATTTGACAACAGAAGATCATTTTCACCAGCGCCAACACCTTCCCCATTTGGAAAAGTTCTCTATGTCAATTGTGTATAGATCAACCTGTTATTATTACAGATGGGAAGAAAGCGAGGAGGACCACCTCTACGAAAGGAATTAGATAACATATCCTATTTGCAGTCAAACCCAAAAGTTCATAAATTTTTTTCAAATGTAGGGTGTATTACCTATGTTGAAAGACTACAGGAAGGTTATCACCAAGGTATAACAGAGGTGTTTTCTAAATACTATGATGGAAATAAAGCTACAATGGGCTCTTTGGAATTAATACTAGATGAGGCTGCCATTGCATCAGCTACTGGTTTACCAAGAACAGGTCAGAACTAGTTCAAGACAACAATGACCAAGAATTTAGATTTTAGATCATACTTGAAATCAGAATTTCAAGGTATAATTTGGAAGAAGAGCATTCCTACTTCTTAATTGGAAGATAAATGGCAAACCCGGTTTAAATCCATTCAGTTGTATGTAACTTCAGAGGGCAGACATGACAAACTCATGTTATATCATTTCAGACTTCTAAATCACTTCACAGTGAAAGTCCTTCTGAATTTTCCCTTCTATTTTCATAGAAGTTTAACTAAAATGTGCAACAAAGTTAGGGCTGAACCACATAGCGTAAAAAATGCCCTATGTAATTTCGGTTTGATTAAAATGATAATCTATAAGGAATTGAAGCAGATAGAAAGAACCTGGCATCACTTTGTCTTTTGGGAAGGCTTTGAGACTCAACCGCTACCTAAAAAAGAAAAGAAGAAAACAAGTAGAAAGAAACCAACCCCTCAGAGTAGATCAAAGAGAAGGAGAGCTCTCTCACCTAAACCAAAAGAAGAGGCCGGATTTATCTCAAAGGCCAAGAGAGATAAGAAGAAATTAGATTTCACAACAGAGAAATCTACAGTAAAGAAGGCAAACATTCTAAATTTTCCATACTCAGATTCAGACTCAAAACTAGAGAAAGACAAAATCCCATCCAATGAAAACCCAGAGTAATCCATGGAACCTAGAAAATACATTGAAGGTTTTACCACCTTTGAAGAAGGTGAAACATCCAATAAGAGAAAGTCAGATGACTCAAAATTAATTAAGAAATAAAAAAAGAAAATCAAGCAGCAGGAAGTTCTGGAAAGAGTTATAAAGGAAAGATATGAAATTCTATAAAAAAACTTTGCTAAGACAAATGTAGCTTTCAAGAGATTGGCATTGAAGAGAGTGAAGGAAAAGAAGCAGAAGAAGAAGATTGTAAAAGACAACAACAGGCTTTGGAGAATAGCCAGATGTTTAAAAATAAAAAATAAGAACTTGAAAGCAAAGTTGGCTACTTTACTCCCTTGCAAATATTATCAGAGACAACTGAGAACTTAGGTGTTGATTGATGCAAACAATAAATTTGATTTTGATTACGAAAGGTTTTATTTTTGGCCAAAGCAGAGTTTTCACCGGCACAGGAAGCGTATTTACAACCAATTAGTCATTGAAAAGTGGAACTTTCACCAGCTAACTAGCAAATTTCAAGACGGAATAGCCGGTGAAACCGCAAAGAAGACATTTTGAGAATTTAGAGCTCGGATAGAGTGATTTTTGGGTGATTTGAACTATAAGGTGGCATCAAAGAATTAATCACCAAAATTTTGAGGTATTTGGTTTCAAGATTCTCTGGAGATATATGAGGTGAATGCTCATATGGTCAGCTAAGACTTTACTCACAGTTGGTGAAAGTTTTCAACTATTGAAGACATGTGTCTTTTCCATCAGAGACACATCAGATACATACCAAATGATGAATACCAGATGTCGAAGACAAACTTTGAAGATAGTTCGATCCATAGGAACAAGATCTTTAGTTATCTTATTGTATTCAGTTTATACTCTATTTTCTATATTTAGAAATCCAGATCGAGTTTTCCAGGATCTAAGACTTGTTGTAAAGGATATAAATGCCTATATTTTAAACATATTAGAGGTTCGATTTTGGAAATAGGGGCCTGATGCTATTGTAAATCTTTTTCAGATATATATATACAATCACAGTCTTCTTTCACTTTTGATGTAAGACCTTCATCCATTACCTTATTTTCTATACTCTTATTCAAGTTGTATTAACTACTAATGACTATCATCTCATTAGTAAATTCATAGCTTGATTAATAGTTATTTGTATTGTTTATTAAACCCATCATTGTGTATCTGGTTTATAAGCATTGATTTCTTCGCCCATAGTCAAAGCTATTTGCTTGATCAGTAATCTTTGAAAGCACTGTCATATTTGATTGTATATCATTGATTATCCTAATGTAAATCGATTAAGGTTGAGTTATCCCATTGATCCACACATACAGAAAAAAAAAAACAATTTTACTTTAAGTTACCAAGCATCTTTGACTTACAACCTCAAAGAGTTTCTTGGAGAGATAACAAATTGGCATCATTGTCGGGGACAGGAGATTGAAGCTTAGCGTCCTTGGGACACGACATAGATCCATCTTTGATGATAAACAAATCTTGGACATTTTCTTGGTTGTAATCATCTATCTGGCGACTCCATGAAGGACAGATTCAGTAGCGACTCCATTGCTCTGAAATATTTTGGTGACTCCATTGGTATGAAATGAACCAGATCTTAGCGAAGAGGTATGCATTTTGTGATTTCTCAAGTATTTATAGTTACCCTAATGTAGTGCTTAGTAGAGATGAATGGGAATGTAGTATTCCTAGATTTCGAGGAGAAGAGTCGGAAGTACCAGCTGAACACTTGCTGGATTTTCATGACTTTATTCATCGGCTTGAAATTGTACATGAGGATGTTCAAATTAAGATTTTTAGTTTTTCATTAGAGGGGATTGCTCGTGATTGGTACCGTTCTCTTCCTCTTTCAAGTGTCAGTTATTTGGCAGCTTTTCAGGCTACTTTTCATGTGTTTTGTAAAGATCAATTTCCAGATGACTTTCTCTATCCCGAGTGTTGTCATGAATTCCATCTTTTTAATAAAGATCCAAACATTAATGAAGATTGTGTTGTTGTAGAGAATAACCTTAATTATGATCGAGGGATTGCCGATCCAGATTATGATAACCGTAGTGATGCTTTTGACATTGTATTAGATTCATCTATTAAAGACAGTTGTCATAAACAACAAATTATTCCTTTTGAAAATCCAAAAGACAATGAACGTATTTTTTATATCAGCATGTAACAATTTTGTATCTGCAGCAAATACTAAGGATAGCCTTCAATTTTTAGATTGGCAGACAAAGGGAAATCACAACAGATATCGGGAAAAAGAGGATGAGAAGATTTTTTCAGCGTGTGACAGTTCTGGATCTATAGAAAAGGTTGAGATATCTACATTCAACACTGAGATCAGTGAAAGAAATCAGCAACACCAGCATCAACAACAACATTTCAGTTCTCAATTGGAACAACAACAATACTATCTTTCTCCTTGTGAACATGTTGTTTCAAATTATAATGAAGAACAAGGTGATATTTTTCCAAAACTTTTTCAAGATACTATTGTTGATAATTCTATGCATGAATCTTCATCCCTGTCAATAGAATTGGATCATGATGTTCCCATTTTTCACAAATATATTGATGAAGAAGAAGATTTTAAGTTTTGTGGAAATTTGTTTGCTTCTGGAATTTCATTTAGTTCTACTTTTCAACAAAAGGATGATCAACAATGTATGCATGTTATGATTGATGAAAATTGTGAATCTAAAATTCAAAAGTTCAAAGAAGATTCATCTTGAAAAGATTTCATTGTTGGAGAGGGTGATCAAAATTTTCTTCATGATACATATTTTTAGACTCAGTTTTCATTTGATCATTATCAAGACAATGATGTAGAAGATCCCGAATAAACTTATTATTTTTCTCCAGAAATTGTTAGTTGTAATACGCCATTACATCAGAGTGATGAATCTAAGTCACAGGGATATGGTGAAGGAGATAAAAAAAAATTATATCTGCAGTTAATCATATAGGCTTTTTCGTCAGAGGGAGAACAGTTCACATTCAACATCGATATTAGTGAGAGTAGCCAGCATCACTTCAATTTTCAGTTAAAACAGCAGGACAAAGAGGTATTCCTTTATGGTTTTAATGACCCTATTGCAAACTATTTGGAATCTATGAGAAGCGTATGTGTTAAATTATTTTTTTCAGATGAACATTTTCTTTATCATCTGTTCAAAGCACTTTTCTATTGGCTATGTATTCCATTATTTTTTGGGTCAAGATCAAGAACAGGTTCAGTAAATCAGTTTCTGACATGGCTTCACTGGAAGCATGAGTTTACTTGATTAAGCATCAGTACAATGGTTAGAGTAGGAGTAGAAGAAAATAAGCTCACTCTATGAGAAAGTAGACGTTTTTTATTATTGGTTGTTGAATAAGTAGAGCAAGTTACAGTCAAGTTATAGGTTTGTAGGGGATCAAGTGTACAGTCTAGATGACTCCATGCCTAATGCTAAAGGCAACTTGAACTACTAGGTTCTTGGAAACCTCTCAAGGAGGTCTCCATCCCAGTTGGAGCCAAATGTTATCTCCAAAAATGAACCAGTCAGTTTGTTTCATTTTTTTTGGTGATGGCATGGTCATAAATAAAGTTCCATACAATTTTTCTAGAAATTCAAGTGTCAAAGTATAGGATATAATTTGTTATTTCCTATAATAAATCGATTTTCAAAAGGTATTTCCAAAAAAACGAAGAAAATATTTTCAACGGCTAATCTTTGCTTTGAAGCTGAAGTTAGCCGGTGAAAGTTCAAGGTTTCAATGGCTAAATGGAATTTTCGAGAGCAATCGAGCCAGTGAAAGTGCAGATTTGGGTTTTTAATCCAACGCTTTAAAAACCTAAAAGAGGCATGTTGTACATATGTCATGCAATCATGATGGAAAATATAAATGGAGGCAGAGGAACGATTAAAGGTTTTCACCATGTCTTAGTGGAATATGATGATGGAGTTGGTCATATATTATGTGTGGCAGACAGAGGACAATTTGAAGAGTGGTGAATGATCTAATCATTATTACTTTGAGACATCAAGTACCAGATCTATGTCTACATCAAACAGTGGCCATCATTCCTTTTTTCAAATTTCATGGATTTCAAATTCTATATTTGGGTGTTCTTATTATCATTTGAAAACATAAGATCATTTTCACCAGCGTCGACACCTTCCCTATTTGAAAACGTTCTCTGTGTCAACTATGTACAGATCAACCTGTGATTATTACAGATGGGAGGAAAGTGAGGAGGACCACCTTTGTGAAAGGAATTAGACAACATATATTATTTGCAATCAGACTCAGAAGTTCATAATTTTTTCTCAGATGTAGGGTGTATTACCTATGTTGAAATACTATAGGAAGTTTATCACCAAGGTATAGAAGAGGTGTTTTCTAAATCCTATGATGGAAAGAAAGCTACAATGGTCTCTCTGGAATTAATAGTAGATGAGGCTGCCATTGCATCAACTACTAGTTTACCAAGAACAGGTCAAAATTGGTTCAAGACAACAGTGACCAAGAATTTAGATTTTAGATCATACTTGAAATTAGAATTTCAAAGTATAATCTGGAAGAAGAGCATTCCTAATTCTTACTTGGAAGATAAATGGAAAACCCTGTTTAAATCCATTCATTTGTATGTAACTTCAGAGGGAAGATATGACAAACTCATGTTATATCATTTCATACTTCTAGATCACTTCACAGGGAAAGTCCTTCATAATCTTCCCTTCTATTTTCATATAAGTTTAACTAAAATGTGCAACAGAGTTAGGTCTGAACCACATAGCGTCAAAAATTCCCTATGTCATTTTGGTTTGATTAAAATGATAATATTGGAGGAATTGAAGCAGAGAGAAAGAACCTGGAAGCACTTTGACTTTTGGGAAGGTTTTGAGACTCAACCTCAACCTGAGAAAGAAAACAAGAAAATAGGTAGGAAGAAGCCAACCCCTTAGAGTAGCTCAAAGAGAAGGGGATATGTCTCACCTAAACCAACAGAAGAGGCATAATCTATCTCAAAGGCCAAGAGAGATAAAAAGAAATTAGATTTCACAAAAGATACAGAGCAATCTATAGTAAAGAAGGAAAATATTCTAAATTTGCCATACTCAGATTCAGACTCAGAACTAGAGAAAGACAAAATCCCAGCCAATGAAAACCTAGAGTACTCCAAGGAACCTGCACAAGACATTGAAGGTTTTGTCACCTTTGAAGAAGGTGAAACATCCAGCAAGAGAAAGTCAGATGACTCAAAATTAATTAAGAAATTGAAAAAGAAAATCAAGCAGCAGGAAGTTCTGGAAAGAGTTATAAAGGAAATATATGAGATTCTATCAAACAAATTTGCTAAGATAGATGTATCTTTTAAGAGATTGGAATTGAAGAGAGTGAAGGAAAAGAAGCAGAAGAAGAATATTGTAAAAGACAACAACAAGCTTTGGAGAATAGCCAGATGTTTAAAAATCAAAAATAAGAACTTGAAAGAAAAGATGGCTACTTTACTCCCTTGCAAATATTATCAGAGACAACTGAGAACTTCGGTGTTGATTGATGCAAACAATAAATTTGATTTTGATTACGAAAGGTTTTCTTTTTGTCCAAAGCAGAGTTTTCTCCGGCACAGGAAGCGTATTTACAACCTGTTAGCCGTTGAAAAGTGGAACTTTCACCGGCTAACTAGCAAATTTCAAGATGGAATAGTCGGTGAAACCGCAGAGAAGCAATTTTGAGAGTTTAGAGCTCGGACAGAGCAATTTTTGGGTGATTTGAACTATAAGGTGGAATCAAAGAATTAATCACCAAAATTTTGAGGTATTTGGTTTCAAGATTCTGTGGAGATATATGAGGTGAATGCTCATATGGTCAGCTAAGACTTTACTCACAGTTGGTGATAGTTTTCAGCTACTGAAGACATGTGTCTTTTCCATCAAAGACACATCAAAGACATACCAAATGATGAAGACCAGATGTCGAAGACAAAATTTGAAGACAATTCAATTTATAGGAACTAGATCTTTAGTTGTCTTATTGTATTCAGTTTATACTCTGTTTTCTATATTTAGAAATCCAGATCAAGTTTTCCAAGATCTAAGACTTGTTGTAAATTCTATAAATGCCTATCTTTTAAACATATTAGAGGTTCAATTTTGGATACAGGGGCCTTTTTCTATTGTAAATTTTTTTCAGATATATATACAATCACAGTCTTCTTTCACTTTTGATGTCAGACCTTCATCCATTACCTTCTTTTCTGTACTCTTATTCAAGTTGTCTTAACTTCTAATGATTTTCATATCATTAGTCAGTTCATAGATTTATTAATAATTATTTGTATTGTTTATTAAACCCATCATTGTGTATCTGGTTTATAATCATTGATTTCTTCGCCCACAGTCAAAGCTATTTGTCTRATCATTAATCTTTGAAAGCACCTTCATATTTGATTGTATACTRTTGATTATCCTAATGTCAATCCATTAAGGTTGAGTTATCCCATTGATCCACACATACATAAACACAAAAACAGTTTTACTTTAAGTTACCAAGCATCTTTGACTTACAACCTCAAAGAGTTTCTTGGAGAGATAACACATTCACTCTTAACTCTTCTCACTTTTTTCATTTTTGGTTCCTCTCTCTTGTTAATTCATGTGCTCTTGTTTTGATCATGGAAAATGAATGGATGGAAGATGACAACCATTTCTAGATGGATGTAATAAACTACTTAATCATTCTAGGAGGGAATGGATTCCTTTATGTATGAGATTGATGGAATTTTGGAAAGAACTGTCCACAATTGGGAATCCTTGGAGTTTCTAGCAAGGAGATTTCCTGACCGATAGCACTGAATCCCTGGAGCCCTAGAAAGAAATGGAACCACTTGAGGGACTGCATGGCCAAGAAAGGGTTTCATTTTTTTGGGTGATGCACATTGAAGGGGAAAGATAGATAGAAATTAGGATTATTGTGTGGTTGGGAAAACCTGAGAGATTGATATCTAACTAATGTGTTTTTAGATTTGGCCTAGGACTCATCCTTGTGGGTTCATAGCCCTGGATTGAGGGTGACATTTCTATTAAGAGTGAATAAACAAAAATGTTTATGGTTGGGGGGAATGTCCTTGGTCTACAACTAGTTGTTGAATGTTTAGTTGAAAATATAAGTTCTCTCTATGTTTTCTATATAATGTATATTCCGCAGTGTATTTATTTATCTCTAAGATATGTATTTACAATGTTCCTTCCTGTTGGTTATTTATTGTGCATGGCATGTTGTTCCTTTCTTGGATGGTTTAGCATGATATTATTAATTGCATGTGTTGAATCCATGTTTATTTATTTTAAAGAATGGAACATAAATTTGTAATGAGACAATGAGGGAAAATATGGAAGTACTCGGACAATGGGTATGTTTCAGATCAGTACCAAGGAAAATTAATTTGGTATTTCTTGTACTGGGTATGTTACAAATTAGTTTCAAAGAATTCTTGGAGAGCATTTTGAGGTAGTGTGGCCCAACCTGGTGGTTGGGTATGTTACAGATTGGTATTAGAGATTTTGGTTCAACAGAGGACTAGTATGGGCTAGAACTAGTGCAAATTTGACAAATTCGTTATTGCATATTTGTCTATGACAAATTTGGGGGAAAATGAAGAAGAACATAAGTGAAATCTCCAAATTTTGGAGAAGATATCAAATTCCAGTGCTTCAGATTAGTCAAAGAAGTGATTTATGGTGTTGATTTGCAAGTTGTAGAGTCAAATTTGGCCTTGGAGTTCAAATTTCGATGTTTTCATGGCATCTATGAAGTTTCATAGATCGATGAATCATATTAATTCAACCATGAGGATCCATGATCAATATTTAATCGTAGAGGTCTGAGAAATGCTTTCATGATAAGCCTTATAGAAGAAGGATTCAAAAAGACTTCAGAATCGGGCATGAGGTCGAGTCTGAAGGGAGGATTCCAAGGGTACGAGATGAGTGAATGAGGATCATTCATCGTCTTGAGGGTTAAATATAGTCGTTCCTCGAAAGTTGTATTTCAGAAGAATCCTGAAGTAGGGCACAAGTTGGAGCCCGAAAAAGAGGAGCCCAATGGTAGAAGACTGAAAGAATGAGATTCATCAGATGAGTTGGGATAATTCTCAACCATTATATATCGAAGAGATTTTCTTTTGGAAAAGTATTTTTGGAAGATCTCATTCAGAAAAGTTACATTGAATCCATTCTAACCGAGGTAACTAGTGTGCAATTTTGGATTACAAGATAATCGGGGTCATTGATCGACAAGATTGTTGAATGTTTGATCTATAATATGGGCATGTTTTCTTGGAATGGTCGAGGGTGGAGGATATTTCCACATAATCCACCATGTCAGAGTCTCATGTCAAATGAGACGTCATCAAGAGGTGGAAAATACGCTCTGTTGGTTGTGGATCCTGATTATCGTCTTAATTTAGAGGTCTTTTTTTTTGTCGTGTTTATACCCCATGAAGACTTTACACCCCAAAAGAATGTACACTCCTCCATGTGGGGGAGTGTAGAGGGGGATTACCCCCTTTGTGGAGTCCAGGGGCAAGCGAAACCCCGGTAGGGGTTCGGGGGAGAAGACCCCAAAGAAAAATTTTCCTTGTAAATGTATATTGTAATTTCATTGTAAATATGGATCGTTCATTATAAGGTCGCATTTCTGACGGTAGAAGTTATGTTAGGGTTTTTTTCCCTAGAAGAAAACTCTCTTTTATGAGGGAAATGTGTTGCGGCTATGTATCATAGAGAATATTATATTTTGAGTCAGGAGACTGTGAGAGAAAGAAGAGGAAGTTACAATGGGTGTGATGTAGGTTGTATCCCTTCATTTGTTGGATAATAATAAAGGAAGGACCTGGAAATTTCTCTGGTGGACGTAGCCCACACTTGGTGAACCATGTATATTTGTGTCTCTATTGTATTTTGTATCTTCTGTGTTTTATTTCTGCATTTATTTTATTTATTTCTCCGTGATCCTATTTTTTCAACAACTAGTATCAGAGCGAAAGGTGACTCGCAGGAAAAGAGGGTTCCTAGTTCGAGTGGGAGAAATGGCGGAAGAAGGAAATTTTAGGGTCGAGAAACTTAATGGCGAAAACTACCAGTTATGGAAGAAGCAGATGGAATATTATTTATATCAGAAGGATCTATTCCTACCATTGGGTGGAATAGAAAATAAGTTGGTGACCATGAAGGAATAAGAATGGGAGGTTCTTAATAAAAAGGCACTAGGAACGATACGAATGAGTCTGGAAGCATCAGTGGATTTTAATATTTTGAAAGAAAAGAAAACGAAGAACCTGATGGATGCATTGGATAAACTATATGAAAAACCATTGGTGTCAAATAAGGTATTTCTAATGAAGAGATTATTTAATATGAAGGTGTCAAAAGGTGGGTTTGTTGCAGATCATTTAAATGAATTTAATATGGTTACTAATCAACTAATTTCTGTAAAAGTGGAATTTGATGATGAGGTCAGAGCTCTTGTAATCCTTTTCTCATTGCAAGAAGGATGGAATGGCTTGGTCATGGCTGTAAGTAACTTTGGCTTTGGTTCAAATACTTTAAAATTTGATGATGTTGTTGGTGTTATCCTTAGCGAGGAAATGCAATGGAAAATCACAAGTGAGACATCAGGTAATGCGTTAAACATGGAGAACAGGGGAAGATAAAAGGATAGAGGAAAGGGCTCAGGGAACTGCAGGAATTCTAGGAAGGGAAGATCCAAATACATACTTGGAAAGATAGAGTGTTGGAATTGTGGGAAGAAAGGACATCTGAAGAAACACTGCAGAGCTCCAATGAAACAAAGAGATGGACAACAAGAGAAAAATCAGGAAGCAAATGTAATAGGTGATGTGTTACATGATGCTTTGATTCTTTCTGTAGATAATATTTTTGAGTCTTGGGTAGTAGATTTAGGGGCTTCATTTCATGCCACACCCCATAGGAAACATTTTCTAGATTATGTTCAAGGTGATTTTGGACAGGTTCATATGGGTGATGATGCACCATGAATTTTTTTTGGAATGGGAAAGGTAAAAATAAATGAAAACAATGTAAATCAATGGTTATTGAAAGAGGTAAGACATGTTCCATATATAAGGAAAAATCTAATTTCATCAGGGTAGTTGGAAAGTGAAGGTTGTATATACATATTTACAGATAAGGTGTGGAAGGTCACCAAAGGATCATTGGTGATAGAAAAAGGAGAGAAGGTAGGTACATTGTATTTATGTATTGGTAATAGTGACTCTTCTATCTCTTTAGCTTCTACAGGAGTAGATACATCACTGTGACATCATAGGCTTGGACACATGAGCGATAAGGGGATGCAGATACTTCACAAAAGAAATTTGTTTCCAGATATTAAACAAATTGATTTGGATTTCTGTGAGCATTGTGTTTATGGAAAATAGAAGAGAGTCATATTTATCAGAGTCGAAAAAGAAAAGAAGAGTGAAAGGTTAGAGCTTGTGCATACAGATGTATGGGGACTAGCTAAGGTATCATCTCTTGGTGGTTCTTGTTATTATTCTACTTTTATTAATGATGCAACTATAAAAACTTAGGTTTATTGCATTCGCAAAAAATATGATGTTTTTTATACTTTTACGAAATGGAAAGATTTGGTTGAGAATGAGACAGGAAAAAGGTTGAAGTGTCTCAAATCAGACAATGGAGGTGAATATTGCAACAAGGAGTTTGTTGATTATTGTTCATACCATGGGATTCGTAGAGAGAAGATGGTTTCAGTAACACCACAAGAAAATGGTGTGTCAGAAAGGATAAAGATGACAATCATGGAGCGTGCAAGTAGTATGAGATTGCATGCTAGTTTTCCCTTACAGTTATGGGAAGATGTTATAGATACTATTGTTTACTTAATAAATAGAGGACCTTCAAGCTATTTGCATGGTATAATTCCAGAGGAGGCATGGATAGGTAAAAATTTAAACCATTATTTTTTGAAGACTTTCTTTTGTGAATCATTTGTTCATATTGATAAAGAAAATAGAACAAATCTTGAGGCAAAATCCAAGAAGTGTACCTTTATTGGATATGGTGTTAATGATTTTGGTTATCGCTTATGGGATTATGAAAATAACAAAATAATTAGGAGTAGATATGTCATATTCAATCAGAAGGTCATGTACAAAGATCAGTTGCAGGGAAAGAAATAGGAAAAAGAAAAACTAGAATACACAGTGCTTGATGAGATCACTGAAAAAGAAATTCCAGAGGAACCAGAAAATAAAAATGTACAAAAACAGGATTAGAAGGTACCTCAAACTCCTACAAGTGTTGTTAGAATATCTACCAAGTTAAGTAGACCCTCTGAACGATAATCTCCTTCATTGTATTATTTATTGTTGACTGATTCTAGCGAACCATAATTTTATGAAGAGGCAATGCAGGTAGACACCAAAAATAAGTGGGAGCAAGGAATGAAAGAGGAAATGGATACCTTGGTAAATAAACAAACTTGGGACTTGGTTCATTTTCCTGCAGGAAAAAGAGCATTGTAGAATAAATGGGTTTACAAGTTGAAGGAAAAAGATGGAGGAAAAAGGCGGTACAAGGCTAGACTTGTTGTAAAGGGGTTTGCACAAAAGAAAGGTATAGATTTTGATGAAATGTTTTCTCTTGTTTTTAAAATGAATTCAATTAGGACTATTTTAAGTCTTGTGGTAGTAGAATTTTTTCATCGTGAACAGTTAGATGTAAAACCAACTTTTCTCCATGGGGATTAGAAGGAAGAGATTTATATGCAGTAACCATAGGGGAATGAGGTCAAAGGGAAGGAGAATTTGGTATGCAGGTTGAATAAGATCTTGTATGGCCTAAAGCAAGATCCAAGGAAGTGGTATTTGAAGTTTGACGGGTTTATGACAGAACAAGGTTATAGTAGATGTCATTCTGATCACTGTGTTTATTTTAAAAGGCTAGAAAATGGAAGCTATATTATCTTTCTATGGTATGTAGATGACATTCTTATTGCAGGGTCTAATATGCAGGATATAAATGTGCTCAAGAAGAAATTAGCTAATTCATTTGCAATGAAGGATTTTGGTGCTGCAAAGAAAATCCTTGGTATGAGAATAACAAGAGACAGGAAAAAACACAAATTGACATTGTCTTAGGGTGAGTACATAGAGAAGGTGTTGGAGAGGTTTAGAATGTAGAATGTAAAACTAGTTAGTACACATTTGGCCAAACATTTCAAATTAACTAAGGAAATGTGTCTCAAGACACATGAGGAGATAGAATACATGTCCAGGGTCCCTTATTCATCAGAAGTTGGCATCTTGATGTATGTGATGGTTTGCACAAGACCATATATTGCACATGTAGTGGGATTTGTGAGTAGGTATATGAAAAATCCAGGTAAAGAACATTGGGAGGAAGTAAAGTGGATTTTCAGGTAGTTGAGAGGTATTTATACTCATGCATTATGTTTTGGAGGTTCAGGCATTGTTCTATAGGGATATGTTGATTCATATATGGTAGGTGATAAAGATAGTAGGAGGAGCACCACAGGGTATGTTTTTACTATAGATGGAACAACAGTAATTTGGATTTCAAAACTACAAAAGGTTGTTTCACTTTCAACAACAGAGGCAGAGTATGTTGTTGCTACAAAGGCTAGTAAAGAGATGATTTGGTTATAGATATTTATGGAGGAGTTAGGAAAGAAGAAAGAGAATAACATGTTGTACTATGACAGTGAGAGTGTCATTCATCTTGCAAAGAAATCATCCTTCCATTCAAATACTAAGAATATAAAAATAAGGTACCATTTCATAAGATCCGTCTTGGAAGATGGACATTTGAAGTTGGAAAAGATACACACTAGCCAAAATCCTGTAGACATGTTAACTAAGGGAGTAGCCAGAGAGAAATTGAGTTCCTGCTCAGTTTCAGTTGGTATTCAAGCATGAAGTTGAACATGATAAATTTTCCAGGTCTAAGAAGGTTCATATTCCAACAGATATAACAGCGGTGGAGTTGTTGAGATCAGTCTCCAAGTGGGATATTGTTGGTTGTGGAGCCTAATTATCATCTTGGTTCAGAGGTCTTTGTTTTCAGTCATGTTTATACCCCATGAATACATTACACCCTAGAATAATGTACACTCCTCCACGTGGGTGAGTGCAAAGTGGTGTTACCCCCTCTGTGGGGTCCACAGGTAAGCGAGACCTCGGTGGGGGTTCGGGGGCGAAGCCCCCGAAGGAAATTTTTCCTTCTAAATGTATATTGTAATTTCATTGTAAATATGGGCCGTTCATTATAACGTCGCATATCTGATAGTAGAAGTTATGTTAGGGTTTTTTTCCCTAGAAGGAAACCCTCTTTTATGAGGGAAATGTATTGCGGCTATGTATCGTTGTGAATATTGTATTCTGAGTGAGGATACTATGAGAGAAAGAAGAGGAAGTTACAACTGGTGTGTTGTAGGATGTATCCCTTCATTTGTTGGATAATAATAAAGGAAGGATCTGGCAATTTCTATGGTGGACGTAGCCCACACTGGGTGAACCACGTATATTTGTGTCTCTATTGTATTCTGTATCTTCTGTGTTTTATTTCTGCATTTATTTTATTTTATTTCTCCACGATCATTTTTTTTCAACAATATCTTCTCTTCCTCTGAATCATTTCACATGCCCAAACCAAGAGCAAGAATGAATAAGGAACCCACAAATGAATGAGTGATTAACCGAACAATTGAACAGTTGAACAGTTGAACAATTGATTCACCCCAAGACAATCAAGAATAGGGATATTTTATCCAGACACTCCAAAGCCAATGTGGTCTCCCCAAGAGACTCGTGTTCCCCCTCATATTACCCACAACACAACCATGGGTGGTAATTAATTAAACAAGGTGTACATGTTTAGTCCCTTGGTCCCACCTCTCTTGTGGAATCTTATCCCTCTATAACTCTTGTCCTTGTCCATTCTAATGCCAACAATGTACTTTATTATTAATAATGATCAAGGTGTTACATTTCCTAGGTGTTCCAGCCTATTTTAATTGTGGAGGCACTCTATCCTATCAACAATTAAACAAAATACATTATTAATTTGGGGAATCAAAACCATGGTATTACATTCCCCTCCCCCTTATTTTGGCACTTTCCTCATTTCATATACAAAATATAAATCATAATTTCAAAATTCTTCAAAAAGTCATAGGTACTCTACCCGCATGGTATCTTCATGCTCCTAGGTAGCATATTCAGGACCGTAGTAGGTCCACTAAAAGTTTACCATTTCTATGACTTGATTCTAGAGCACTTTGACTTTTCTGTCCAATATGTTCATTGGCTAGACCTGAAAGTCCCCTTTTGGCTCTACCTGAATCAAATGAAAATCAATAACATAGTTAGGATCATGCACATACTTTTTCAGCAAAGAGAAATATAATACATTATGAACATTAATAGAAGCAATAAATGCAAGCATATATGCAACTGGTCCTATTATGCCTAATATCTCAAATGGACCACATAATCTAGCTACCAACAATGTACAACTTCCCAACTTCAATGAGCTCTTCTTGGGCTTCACTTTCAAAAACACATGCTCTCCTACTTTAAATTCTCTATTTTTCATCTTCCTATCTGAATAACTCTTCTATCTATCTTGTGTTGCCTTCAAATTCTTCTTAATTATAGCCATGTGGTCTTCCATATCTTTGAGCATTTCTAGTCGAAGTACCACTCAGTCTGTTGGATTATCCCAACTCATTGGAGTATCACCTTTTTTCCCATGCAATGCTTCAAATGGGATCATCTTCAATGAATCTTGATACCCATTATTGTAGGAAAACTCAACCAAATGCAAATAATATTCCCACTTAGATGGATTATCCATCGCATACATTCTCAACATGTCTTCAATTACTTAGTTGACCCTCTCTGTCTGTGAATCTGACTGTGGATGTGGATGGTAGTTTGTGCTAAAGTTCAGATTTGTACCAAATCCTCTAAATAATTCCCTCCAAAGATTGAAGTAAATTTTACATATCTTTCTGAAACAACTGCCTTAGATATTCCATGTAGCCTAGCAATATCCCTCATGTAAATTTCTGCAATATTGGTTGTTGCATGAGTCATTTTCACAGGAACAAAATGAGAATCTTTTGTCAATTTATTAACAACTAACATTATTAAATCATGTTTCCTTGTTTTCCTGGGAAAGTTAGTGATAAAATAAATGGTTACCACTTTCCATTTATTCTCTGGAATTGACAATGGTTGTAGAAAACCTGTTGGGTGTCTATGATGAAATTTTACTCTCTAACATTACATACATCTGGTAATGTAATTGGCAACATCTCTCTTCATTCATGTCCAAAAGAATTGGCTTCTTACTACTACAATTTTCTTCTAGTAACTAGGATGTCCGGCATATGGGACATTATGCATTTCCCTTAATACCAAGTTCCTAAGTTCTTTGGAACTAGGAACATAATTTTTTTTCTTAATCATGAGTAATCCATCCTCCTTAATCTCATATCCTTTGAATTTTTGTTGTGCATTCTCTTGCTGTAAACCTTATTTTACTTGTAGGTAAAGTTGGCCTGTAACAACAACATCCAAAATTTTCTCTTTAAATATGATTGATGCATACTAATGGTTTTAGTATGCATGATATTTACCTTTGTGTTGAGTGCATCAACAAATTTATTCTCCTTTCCCTTGATATGTTTGATGTCAAAATCATACTCGCTTAAAAATTCCAACCATCTCGTTAGTCTAGCATTCAAAGTTGGTTGCTCAAAAAGGTACTTCAAACCACTATGGCCCATCCTTAATTCTAATCTCTTCCCTATTAAATAATTTCTCTACATATTCAAGGAATGAACTATGGCAGCAACCTCCAAATCATGCATGGCATAGTTCCTCTCATGTTCTTTAATCTTCCTAGAATCACAACTAATGACATGTACATTTTGAGTGAGGACACCACCAATTCCTTCTTTCCATGCATTTGTACAAACCATAAAATTCTCATTTGGGTCAGCAATGTTTAAAATAGGGGCACTAGTAAGTAATTATTTCAACAAGTTAAAATTATCTTCACACTCTATTGTCCATACAAACTTAGATCCCCTATTTTTTAAAGAAGTGATTGAATGAGAAATCTTAGAGAATCCTTCTATAAACCTCTTTTAGTATCTGGATATTCCCATAAAAGATATGACTTCTGAAACATTCTTTGGTGTTGGCCACCCTCTAATGGATTCAATTTTCTTGAGATCTACTGCTATACTATCTTCTGAAACAATATGCCCCAAATAATGGATTTTTTCTTGGTAAGAGGAACACTTGCTTAGCTTGTCATACAAATAATGTTCCCATAGTACTTGCAACACCATCCTCAATTGATTTTCATGCTCTTCCTTGGACTTAGAACAGATAAGTATGTCATCCAAGAATACGATGACAAACTTATCCAGATAATGTCTGAATATGCCATTCATTAAGCACATAAAGAAATTTGGTGCATTGTTCAGTCCAAATTTCACCACTATAAATTCATAATGTCCATACCTGGCTCTAAAGGATATCTTAATTATGTCTTCTTCCTTGATTCTTACCTGATTGTATCTCGATCTCAAGTATATCTTTGAAAATATTTTTTCTCCTCTTATATGATGAAAGAGGTCATCAATTCTGGGTAGAGGGTATTTATTCTTCACTGTGGATTTATTTATATTTATAAAGTCAGTACATAACCTAAATGTTCCATCCTTTTTTTTCAAAAAGAGTATTTATTCTCCCTGAGGTGATACACTTGGTTTTATGTACCATTTCTTCAACAATTCTTCTAACTGCATTTGCAATTTTTTTAATTATGGTGTGCTCATTCTATAAGGAGTTTTTGATACTAGGGAATCTCTTGGTACTAATTCAATAGAGAAATATATCTCCCTCCTCAGTGGAAATAAAAGTATTTCTTGGAATACATATTTAAACTCTTGCAATACCAAAAAATATTCAAGGCTTGGTCTTTTTGTCCTTTTTGGTTCTCCTACATGAGCTGCATACAATTGAAAACCTTTCCTGAAACATTTGTTCAACTGTAAGGATTAATATCCATTATAGAAATGGGGCTCAAAATTCCTTTCACAATGCTATGCTTTCCTTCTTCATCAAGGCATGTAAATGTCATTTCATGACAATATAGGACAACATGATTCTTGTCCAACCAATCCACTCCAATTAGGATATCATAATATCCTAATGGTATGAGATGTTGAATTTTACCTCTGTGGATTAAACCCTTGGTATACTCAAATACCATGTTGATATTTCACCACTTCGACCCAACACCCAACAGTTATCTCAAAATAAAATTACTTTATATACTAAAAGAACAACTGAGTAATCAACTAAACTTGCAGTGGAAGCATAAAATAGGAAACCGAAATCTCACACATAAGGCACCAATATTTTTGGGTAAACTATTACTAGAGGTAAAATTCATTTCAATATTCTTTTATTAAGGTCAAATCAGGGCCCTTGTAACAGGGAAAATGTCCCACTAAGATAAATGAAACTACAAACAAACCTGGCCAAGTCTACTCTCTCATATGGCCCCTGAGCAACATGATTTTCGATGTGTACAGTATTCATCCTTTTGTGACCTGCGTATTTATGCGACTATATCCACTGTGAACCGCGAACATGTACAAAAAAATTGTATGGACACTTATGTATGGTGCACTCCTTTCATTTGGATTCTATCCTATGAAACCCAGTTGCAACTACATCTGCTCTCTCTTCTCCTTAACCTGTATCATCTCTAGATGGAAGTTTGTTTCCACCTATCCAATATATTGAATCATAGTCCTTTGTGATACAACCCTATCAACATCAATACATGGATTAAACCTCTTCACCCAACCTATGAGATCTCCTCACTCTAGTGTAAGAAAATGTCCTTCTTTGCTTCTACACTCCTCACACTAGTAAGAGTCCTTCTTTGTTATACTTGACCTTGGTCTCTCACCAAATTTCTTGACCTTGATCTCTCACCAAAGCCTCTCACAAGTGTAACTCACACAAGTCTCAGCTGTGTTGACTCCCTCAACACAAGTTTCAAATCAAGTGTCTTCCTCCTTCACCCTAGCCTTGCTTTTATAATCATGAGTTATACTATAAATCTAATATCCAAAGTGATCCATAGTTGAGATTACTTCTCACACCCAATTAATATTTACAGGATTATATTACATGTTAATTACTTTTATCACTTTCCTTAAATAAATCAATTCAGTAATAAAAACACTTTTACTTTAATCAATTCCTTTTAACTAAAGTAAACTCAAGACTAGAAGACTTATGATGAATTCCACATGATATAAACATGTCAATCCAGAATTATATGTATGATTCTACCACTAACATAAAAAATCCCTCTTAGAAAATAAGGTACTTCTCCCACCTAGAGTTGGCTCATTCTTCACTACCAAATATGCTACCATGCCTGCTCTCCAATCCACCTGATTGGTTTCTCCCTCTGACACAAAAGCTATCACTTCCTTCTCACTATGAACTATCTTTGAAGACTCACTACCTACAAAAATGCTCTTAGAATCCTCCTTCTTCTAAGAATCCTTCATGTCCATCTCGTACCATGACTCCTATCTGACATACTTGGAAGGATGCTCCTTCCCACTTGAACCTGAAGGTTGACTCCCTCTGAGTTGATCAACCTTTAGATCTACCTTCATTTTGTTCTCTTCCACTAATATTGATCCATGATCCAAGATACCCTTGGATCATTTTACAAGATCTAATCTTGGGATAATAGTTCACCTGAGGAACATAAATCATCCAATAGCCAAGCCCTACAAACCTCAAGAGCAATCATTTGATCTTGTTGGTTGACTGTTATCTACCTTGCTACCCCTTTTCTACTTTCCTTGAACCCTTCCCTACACACATTTTTTCTATATCCATGAGACACTGACTCCAGTCAATCTATTATCCTCTTATCTATGAGTGAATGTCCTTTTTCACCCATATGAGATCCCCTTGAGTCATTGTCCTTTGTGGCTCAAGCACTTGAGAAAAATTCTATCTTTGCTCCAAAGTGAATGACTCAAACACATGAGAAAATGTTTGTCTCTTCTCCTATGTGCTCTCATGTGGCTTATATCTATATATGGAAGTCCTTCTCCACCTATATGAGATATCCTTGTTGACTTCCTGGCCTCCCATTTCTCAACAAGCCACCCAACATAATTTCCTACTAAATTTGTCTCTGTATTGTCTATGTACGACCTTGTATGAAAATGTCACCACTACAACCTGTGTATGTATATGACTGTCACCATTGCAACCTGTGTATGTATGTGACTATCACCACTGTGACTCGTGTACACCTCTATGCACCTGCAAAAATCCATGTTCTGCCTCAATATTGTTGTTTCTCGGAAACTAGTCCTTCAATTTCTTCTTGCTTGTTTATAGATATGCTAATATCACCTGCAAATTTGATAGATCTTCTACAAAAAGTAGTGGATATATGCTTATTCCTTCAAGCGCCCACCTCAGGACTCTTGATCCCATATATTTTCTCCTGTAACACTAGATTTGAACTCGACATCACCTGTGGTCACTTAGATCTCATAGATATGTCGTTGTGCACTTGGCTTCATCCCAGAGAAACCTTGCTCTAATACCTTGTTGAATTTTACCTCTATGGATTCAAACCTTGGTATAATCAAATACCATGTTGACATTTCACCACTTCAACCTAGCACCCAAAAGTTAGATCAAGATAAATCACTTTGTCTGCTAAAAGAACAACTGAGTAATCAACCAAACATGCAACAGAAGCATAAACTAGGAAACACAAATCTCACACATAAGAGACCAATAGTTTTGGGTAAACTACCCCTGGAGAAACCTTGAAGGGAAAACTCGTTCCAAGATGCTTTTATTAAGGTCAAATCAAGGCTTCCGTGTAGATTTTCTGAGATACTTGCACAAAATATCTAGTTAAAAATGAAGCATACACAACATGAAATCGTGTGAAGAGAAGAGACAAAAAAATGGAGGAAAGAATGAAAGAATTTATATTATATGTATTCCACACTCAACGAGTGAATAATTTACAATATATATAGGATACATGAGTAACTAAAGGGCCATAGTAGTGATCTAGAGAGATATAGACACTCACTAATAGACACTAGAGTGCTCCCACCTAGTACTAGTTAATTGATCCATGCAAGCATCAGATAACTAAGTCACATGTGTGGAAGTAAGAGAAACACATGCAACTTCTAGTGATAAAACCGAGGTTTCCATGCATGAGTGACTTGCACTAGTCTAACTGAGTGTAACTGACTCTAAATTAAAGAGGAGTGTCCTTTTTTGTAGGGGAATATTCTCATCTAAGGAAGAATTCTCAACATTGGACTATCAAACTTAGGCAAATAATTCTAGGTGAGTGTGTAATATCTCCAACACCCCACCTGAACACTACTAGGGTGTACATGATGAATGGGTCTCAAAAACCAAGGCCATGTTAGGTACCCATTGTATAATGCATCTAAGAATGAAACATTGAAAAACAGAAGAAAGGGGGAAAGCCTCATGGGAACACCCCCCTGCCCCCCCCCACCAAAGTACAATGCATCAAAAGAAGAAAATAGAGTTGTTGAGTAATTGTGTCCTTCATTCCAAGGAGACCTTGCAAATGTGAAAGTTTAATCTCAATAAATATTGTGTTGAAGATGTGGATGGTTGTATGGATCTGATGAAGTAGATGCACCAGTGATATGTATGCACATATATACTTTCTCTTATTGTAAATAAGAATATCCAAATTAATTTTGGATGAAACTTTGAAAATCCTACGATGGTTTCTAGAAAAATGTTGAAAATTTGTTGATTTTAAAATGGTCATAATGTCACTTCCCAGGCTCCGTTTCGGATGATTTTGTTTTTGAAATTAGTTATTTTCCTGAGAGGAATTCAAATATCCATTTTTTTCTACAAATTCTTCTAAACAATTGTCATAAGTGAATATTAGGTGCACGACCCCCTTTTTGGCTCCTGAGATGCATGTATGGTTAATGAAAAAATATCTTCATGTGATGCTTGAGATGCATGAATGATATCTTTAGTATTTGATTTAGAAAACATATTTGAAATGGATTAGACATCATATCCAATGAATGGAACAAAAATTTGTGTAGATACATGTGTAGAAGGCTCTCAACCTGATAGGATTGATATTCCAATGTCCTTTCTATTCACTCTATCTTGTCAATATTTTTCATAAAATATTAATTATTCCCAAATAGAGCCTCCAATCTAGTCCATAATGCGTTTGGAGTTGAGTCTTTTATTTCATCATCTACTTGATGGAAAAGTTCAGGAGAAACAGACATCCAGATACATCATATGTCCATATATTGTCTATTGATAAAGTCATTTTTCTCATCGGAAAAATTGGACTCTACTTCCATTTCCATGGCTATTTGGTATAAGCCTCTACTTATGAGAAGAAGTAGAATCTTTGGCTTCCACTCCAAATAGTTATGAGGTGTGAGAAGTATTGACAACGAGTAAAACACAGATTCCATATTTCTTGTTTCTTTGTTCTGTCTTCAATACTTGTTGTTGGTGTGTGCACACAGGAATTTTCAAGACCCTGGGTTTAAAGTAATTAGTCCAACAAAAACCTACAGATACCATCCCTTTTGACATCACCTACAAGAAGGAAAAGTCTCACCCGAGGTATATTTATTGGGACTATAGGAACCAAGATTCTGCACCAGTGAGGGAAACAAGGGAGGCACACTCTGTCATACCTACAATACCATTATGCGCACTAGATCTTAGTTAACCTGACCTCGTCGCTTATTTATATATGCATATTAGTCTATATTATTGTCATTTAGTGGTTTAAACATACCATTAAGCTAGTGCGTATGAATCTATCAACAAGATCAGTAAAGATAAGAATTCATCCATAGTAAAGGCAATAAATAACACCATACAAACACAATACAAGCATCAATAACCATTCAACAACATAATTTAACACAAATTTACTATGGTTCACCCCCTCCTCGGTTATGTCCACAAAATATTTTCTTCTTTATTATATCTATGGCATTTTGGTTGCACTATGCACTACAATAGATGTTCAATATACATTCATACGGTTACATTCATGGAATATTTACATAGAAAATCCTACAATCACAACAACTACCCAGAATTCCTCTTATGTCTCTTCTCTTCCACTATTTCCTTTACTACTATTGATGTTGTCATTTTTGAACTTCACTTCTCTTTTACATATTTAGGTCTCTTTTTCTTAGGTTTTCTTGCCATCTCATAATGAGTTGGCTACCACTCATTCTCGGTTGGAAACAATTCATTATGAGCTAGATACAAATCATGTTTGACTAGTTTTCTCAGATTTTGCACTAGTTGTTTCTTCATGTCCCCCATCTTCTTCTCTTTCCTCTATCTTGTTTATTGATCTTTTTTATATTCTTGATCATGAACCTTTTCTTTGTTCCTTGTCTCTTCTCGTTGTTCTCAATCCAACCTGCTTACGCAACACCTGCAAAAGAGTGTTGGTGATGATCCTTGCTAGCGACCTGTGGGATCTGATACCATGTAGAATTTTAGAGATACCTTCACAAAAGATCTAGCTAATAATGAATCATATACAACATGCAATGGTGTGAAGAGAAGAGCCAAAAAATGGATGAAAGAATGAAATAATTTCTATTAACCGAATGAGAGAAATGATACAATACAAGTGATATATTATGTATCACACAACTAACTCTCCATAGTAGTCAACTAATTCACATTAGGAGTTTTCTAGAGATATCTAACACACATTGGAAGTCACTGGAGTCATCTGCCAATTAGTTCTATTTAATTGGCCATGTGGTTGTTAGTTAACTAACCAAACTAGAGTGAAATGAGGAGGATATCACTAACACATGTGGAATGATCCTTATTGGTGATGATCCCAATGCAAGCAAACATTACTGGATATGATACTGAGGTTAGAATGAAACACTTGGTGATAAAACCAAAGTTGGCATGCAACACTTCACTCAACTAGTATAACTGAATGACAACTAAGAGTTGTCTGGAGGATATGTGGAATTATTTTCTAGGGGATAATATATCAAACTAAGGGACCCTCAACATATCCAAATAAACTTAGGAAAATAAAATAAAAAGAATACCCTAGGTGTGTTTAGTGTATCCAACATTCTATAATAGGTAAAATGGCCCATTAAGAGAAATACAACTATAGGTAAACCTGGCCAACTATTCTCTATCGCACATCCCCTGAACAACATGATTTATAAGGTGTATGTGATTTCTCCTTCTATGACCCATGTATGTACGCGACTATATCCACTATGAAGCACATACATGTATGGAAAACCCGTACGGACACTTCCATACAACACACCCCTTTCCTTTGGCTTCTATCCTCTAAAACCCACATGTGGTTGTGTCTGCTATATCTTCTCCTTGACCTATATGATCTCTAGATGAAATTTTGTCTCAACCTATCCAAGATCCTGAATCATGGTCCTTTATGATCCAACCCTCTCTACATCAATGCTTAGATGAAATATCTTCACCCAAATTGTGAGATCTCCTCACTCTAGTGTAACAAAAAATCCTTCTTTGCTTCTAAACTCCTCACACTAGAAAAATTCCTTCTTTTCTATCATTGAACTTGATCTCTCACCAAAAGTATCTCACAATTATATCTCGCACAAGTCCTGAATTTGTCGACTCCCTCAACACAAGTGTCAATCCAATTTACTTCCTCCTTCATCCTAGCCTTTCTTTTATAATCATGAGTTGTAATCTAAATATAATCTCCAAATTGATCCATGGTTGAGATTACTTCTCACACCCACTTAATATTTACATGATTACATTACATGCTAATTGCTTTTATCACTTTCCTTAAATAAACTCAATTCACTAATAAAAACACTTTTACTTTAATTAATTCATTTTAACTAAAGTAAACTAAATACTAGAAGACTTTCGATGACTTCCACATGATAGACACATGTCGATGCATAATTACCTGTCTGATGTTGCCACTAACATAGACATGATATTCATATCAACAACTACACTTATTCGATTCATATTTATTGGACAATCTCTGACTGTCTCATTGATCCTTCTCTTGGTTCCAGTAGCTAGCTAAACCAATGTTGATTTCTCGAGCTTACTTTTCTCTAAATGATGTCTTTCTACTACTTTAGGATCAATGTAACAATGATTTTCTCCTAATTCAATTAAAATATAAACATGATGATTAATGATCTTACCAACCACTTCGATCATATGGGATTGGTTTTCTTCTTGTTGGTCTTCTAAGGTTTCTTATATTCTTGGAATACTTTTTCCCAGATATTCTACTCTATTATATTCTTGGATGCTTTGCATGGTATTCATTTTATCTTCTATGTGAGGGAAATCCTTGTATATGTGGTATTCTTTGCATCCCCAACACCGGATTGGTGGTCTTCCCCTTTTTCCCAGGAGTCTTATTTCTTGGACTCATTCTTGTCTGAATGATCTTCTGATTTTTATTAGGGATGTTTATGTTGAAAGGAGGTTTGAATACCTCCCTTCTCTAATCAGACTTCTCCTTCTTCTCATCCTTCTAAGACTTTAACAAATATTATTTTCCCTTTCCTTGCTCATACATGTACTTATTTTTTCTAATAATTTCTATCAAAGTTATAGGATCATCATATTGAATCTTTTCCTTATAAAATGATGGCATTCCACTCAAAAACATTTGTATCTTTACCTTTTTCATCTTTGATAAATCCCACATACTTCAACAATCCCAAGAATTTATTTTCATATCCTCCCATGGTCATGCTCACCAACTTAAGTTCAAAGAAATCTTGTATCTTCTGGTAATAGTTCTTTGAAAGATTTTCCCTCTAAAAATACATCTTGAATTGTTTCCAAGTGTTCTTGGTTTCATTGATGTGTTCCACTTTCTTTAACTGATATCACCATATGTCATCTTTCCCATGCAAATGGTGAGTGGAAATTCTGGTTTTTGGATTAGAGGAATAGTTGAGCAACTGAAAATACTTCTTGATTCCAAGAAATTAGGATTCAACATCATCTTCCCTTTATCTTTCACCATCAAAGGATGGTTTCTTAAGCTTCTTCGTCTCTCCTTGTAATCCATCTCACTCATGTACTCTTCTTTGATGTCTGATAGGAGAAAAACTTGGACTTCTCTTTGAATCCTCAAATGTATAAGACTTCCTAACTGAGTAAGGAGGTGAGTGATGTTTATGATTTCCACTGACCCTTATTGAATGATTGGCTCTTATGAAATTATCTCTTCTTTCATGTTTCCTTCTTTCTTCCCCCTGTGTTGAACCTGATCCATTCCTTACTTGTATCTATAATTGATTTAGGATTTGCATAATTTGGGAATTTATTTGATTATGTTCTTTCATCATATTCTCATTATCTATTTTGTAACTATACACTTCTATTTTCAATCTTCTCGCAATCTCTATTAAGTTTTATGACTCCACTCTGCTCTTGTGGCCACTAGATTATGTCTCTACATTTCCAACACTGATATTGTAACCTTTGGCTTATCTTTCGTGACTAAAGGATCCCTCTCCTTCCTCCATTTCCCAAATTTGCATTTTTTATCTTGAAATGATGTTTTATTACTCTTAATTCTGTAATAAAGTGTGCATACACCATAATTGTTGTTATATAAAAAAGAATAACATGTATACACATTTATGGAAAAAGTATTGTAAATATTTATATGATTTTTTTTGTTTCCTTAATGGCATCATTCATGTTATTCCCAATTGACTGTGATCTTCATGGATTAGAATAATATTTTGGGTGAATAACTATATTCCTTTGTCCAATATCTTTCCAACATCTATTTGTTTGCCCAATTTCGATCTCAAAGAAAAAATTTATGTCCTTCTGTAATTTATGGGAATTTCCTTTTAGTAGAGGTCTCTCAAGATGAAATGACATCCACATGGACCCCTTCCATGTTTGTTGGATGAAATGGATATAACATGGCAATTGGCGCTGCCACCGATCCACTATTGCACCAAGGCATCAGGATACCAACATCGAAATTGGAATTGGAAACTTTTGAGGGTTCAGGGTCCTATATGGGACCACCGACCCACCAAGATATTAGCTCCCCACGCTTGACACAACTTAAGATTTTTTCGATATCTGGTACTTGGGATATCATCCCATTAGGGCATTGGGAACCTAGGATATTAGGTATTGGATCCCTGGGTAAGTCAACTAAGAATAGATCTTGGAAACTTTCAGGGGTCTGATATATGCCCACTGGCTCACTGAGGCACTGTCGCACCAAGAGCTCCATGCACAAACTTCTCCCGTGAGCTTACTTGTGAATATTGACGATCCAGATCTCTCGTTCCCAAAATCCTATAAATAGGATTTAACTGACATATACGACACATGACACCTTCCCTTCATGACATGTGGGATAAAAAAGCACTACACATGGCACTGACGTGGTATTGGCATGGTTATGATGATGTAGATGATGTGGCACTGAACACATGTCACCCTCTTCTTCCTACTGATTTTTCCTATTTGATGTAGCATCCATGTGGACCCTTCCATGTGTTTTGGATGTGGTAGATGACATGGCCACCGGACCACTGACGTATCAAAATGTTAACATTGAGACATGATCAGAAATGTTCAAGGGTATGGGGGTCCAATGTGTGCCCATTGTCCCATTGGGGAACTGGGTTCATCGTCCCACTGAAATATCAGGTATCTTCTTCTTGTACCTGACCCAACTTAGATTCTTTAGATATACGATATATGGGGCACCAACCCACCAATCAAAATTTTACATCACGCGTGGGCTTTGTAGGGTTCTATGACTCTTCTTTTCTTCGCTCACAAATGACTAAGGATTTCCTTCTTCTTATAAATTTTTTAATATATATTTTCCCATGCATGTGAGATAAAAGAAAATAGAATCCATCACATATCTATGGTGGGGATCCACAAGTGGAATAGATCCATGACTTCTATGTGTTGTCTCTTCGAAAGGAATATCCATGAGTTCTATTTCCCAAATCGTGAATGGGAAGAGTTCATCAAGATGTCATGGCCATAGAGGACCTATTAAATACATTTTAATGGAAATTTTGACAATGTTAAATGAAAATCTTCTTGCCTCAATGCTATCCATAGAAATTTAATTGATTCAGAGGAATACTTCCAAATTTTTTATAGTAGGCATCATCAAAGGCCCGATGCTATAAACCAACAACTCTAATACCAATCTGTCACACACCCAACACCACCATATTATGGGAACACAACTTGCAGAACACTGTCCAAAACACTTTGATATCAATTTTCCATGTCCCCAACCTCTAAGGCCAGGCTAGGCCACACTACCTCAAGAACCTCTTCTTGAATTGATTTTTAATATCTGATACCAAAAACTAGATAAGAAAGAATGAAGTAACATATTTATTCATCAAGATTCATGTTAAACTATGAAAGATGGAACAACATGCCATGCACAATAATAATGAGAAAGAAGACAAATTAGTAATGCATATCTCAAAGATAATAAATTATACACATTAGAAATAATTATATATAAGGAACAAAACACCATGGTAGAGAGAACTTGTCTTTAACAAAAACAGTCACCAACTAGTTGTAGACCAAGGAATTTCCACCTAATATTAAACACTATTTTTCCAAGTCTCAACAACTGGTTACCCATGATCCAGGGCTATGAATCCACAAGGACAGGTTCCAATATGACACTCATCTTCCCAAACCAATCGACACTCAAGCTCTGAAGGTTTCTAAACACATAGCAATCCAAAGTTCACCATATCTCTTCTCCTATCCTTCACAATCCAAGATATTGAACCCCCTTCACTGCCACACACTCCCTCAGGATTTCCACCTCCTTCTAGGGCTCCAAGGATATTGGTCAAGAATCTCAATCTTGGGACTCTCTAGGAATCACAGTTGTGGCAAGGTTTATCATATTTCTAATGCATCCATTCACTCAAGAATCAATTCATTACTAGAATGATCAATAGTTATTTAAAACCAATAAACAATGGATTTTTATCTTCCTTTGATTAATTTCCCATGCGCAGACCAAGAGAAAGAATGAATGAGGAACCCAAAAATGAATGACTGATTAACCAAAAAACTGAATAGGTGAACAATTGACTCACCCCAAGACAATCAAGAATAGGGATTTTGTATCTAGACACTCTAAGGCCAGTTGGTCTCCCCAAGAGACTCATGTACCCCCTCATATTCCCCCCAACACAACCATGGGTGATAATTAATTAAATAAGGTGTAAAGGTTTAGCCCCTCGATCCCCCCTCTCTTGCGGAATCATAGCCCCCTATAAATATTGTCCTTGTCCATTCTATAGCCAATGATGCACTTTATTATTATTAATAATCAAAGTATTACATTTCCTAGGCGCTTCGGCCTCTTTAATTGTTTAGGAACTCCAACCTTTCATCAATTAAACAAAATAGATTATTAATTTGAGGACTCAAAATTGGGGTATTACAGAATTCCATCAAAGTTGGTAATTTCAACACCACAAGTGTGATTCCAGAACTCATAGATGTTGCACGAATTTATTTTGTTGGAATTGTCCTTAGAAGTTCCTTCAAATTAAGTATATATTTATTTGAATTTTGAATTTTTCAAACGATAAAAAATTTGAGGTTTGATTCTTTAATATCATCATTATTTTAAATAAAATATAATTCAAAATAAATATTTATTGTTTTATTATATGAATACGTCACCAACTTTGTGATATCTCAATTAATGCTTACTAATTCAAAGGTTAACATAAACATATGTTAATACAATGCAATATAAATTTGCTATAATAAACAATAAATATGACAATAAAAATATATCAAAACCACATCTTATGCTTGTACTATTTAATGTATTTTCAATATGGTGGTTGCAAATGGTTGTTAAATTTTCATATCCAACATTATAAAATGAAGAAAAAAATATAATTGGCCATTATAAATACCCATAATAAAATGACACATCCACAATATAAATGTTGAAACAAAGCATGTACATATCAATCTTCATTGCCATCACCTTGATTATCTTCCTTGCTTGGAATTATAACATTGTTTTTATCCAAAATATGTTTAGATCTCAGATCATGTCTTAGAACGAACCACCAATTCCCATCCAACACATCTAGGTAAAAAAACACTTGGTTACAATATTTTGAGAAAACATAAGGCTACTTAGTTTCAACCCACATTTTTTTAGATTTAATGCATATCATCCCACTATCATGATCATCCTTTACATTTATTCGATCGATGGTATCTCACCACTTACAACAAATTATAACACATTGAAAATATGAGAAGTCCACTTGCATGATCTCTTGTATCTTTCCAATGTAACCTAACTTCCCCTCTATTAGGTTTTGATCACGATGGCTAGCATGACTAGATTGGTCAAACTCGACCTTCACTCCAAAATATTGTGTGGTTTTTCCATCATCAACATGCTCAATGTGAAAATGATGTCCATATTCCCACATAGATGGGAACAAATGAACCTGTAAAAAAGTGAACAAAAGACGATGCCATATGTCTAATAACCCAAGCATTAATAAAAACATAATACATGCTACAATTCAAATGTGCAATATTATAAATTGAATGTGGTACTTAGAGAAGTAATTACAAATTTGTTGTGCATGATCCCTATGTTCAGTGCATCCATATCTTCTCCACATTGGTTACGATTGGACGTTGCATATTTCTCTTTTATTTGGTCATCCACCCAACTGTTGGGACAAAGTTTTGGCATATTTTATTTTAAATTATCAAGATAAGGCATGTTTCTACCATTCAATCATATGAATGATTTCTTGTCACTATCCCATTTCCTTTTTTTCTCTTCATACAACGCAACCCATAGGTCACGTTTCCTGTGAGTTGTAAAGAACAAATTTATTGGTGGCATCAATTTATGAATTAACTAATGTATACAAGAATTCAAAGTGAATAGCATGATATCAAATATATATTATCAACTTCAGTGTAAACAATTACTTTGTACTAAATTGACAAAATATAAATTAATTACTCTTTATCAAGAATCTTTTTTCGTTTGTTTGGAGTAGCTCCCCTTAAATTTTGTCCTCATCTTGTTGATTTTTCCAAACCACTGCACCTAGTGTGTCATCAATTTGCTTTATGTACTCACTATAACAACATAATGACTCATAAACTATGTTCCCCTCTTTCATAGATCCCTCTGGTTTTTCCTTTTGTCGAACAAACCCCTTCAATTTTTTTCATTTTTCCTTCTCAAACATACAAACAATATTAGAACTATATCATCCACCATGGAATACTATCCATATGAATCTTATTTGATGTGAACCAACATACAAATGCAGACAATTTTGATATGGCACATCGCAAGTCCTAGGGGAAGTCATGGTTCACACAACCATGCACAAGCAAATGATAATGGCACTAGAAAATAGACATACACATCATTAATTTCCATAAAACTGTGAGTGCGTAGAATATTTTTAACGACAATATAGAATAAGAATCATGTATTCAACATACTTACCCTTAGAAGCTCTAGATGTTGATGTGATTTCAACCCCAAAAAAATCCCTTTATAGTGAAGAAACGTTGTAGAGTCGACCCATATAAAGAAGGTGCCTTCACAAGAAATATAACATCCTTCACCATAGAACAATAATATTTCTTCAAAATTTGTGGGAGATCACCTTCTTTAAAATACCAAGAGGGGCCAACCTCTCCTGTAGTTTATTTTCTTATCCAATGACTCTTTTTAGTATTTGAAGCAATAAGATCTCTCCTAATAGCCAATGTGTCACTTTTATTCAATGATATGTGCCTCCATAAAGAAGATGAAACATTTTTTAATATATGCATGGGATTTAGTAAGTGTGAAATTGTAAGATGTTCCCAATATGGAAGCTCATAAAATATAGATTTACTTTTCATCCCAATGGGAATTTTCTCTACATAGTTGTCAAAAAATTCAAAATCATCGAGCATAGGTTACCCATTTTTTGAATCCAATAATTCTACCGTTTCCTTCTCCTTTTTTATGTCATATTCCATAATCCAAAATGCAGGTGCCATTATTTCAGTTCTCCTTATTCTCTCTAGTTTACCTTTGAAATAATATGCAACTCTTCTATAATGGTGGTCTTATGGGAGGAATAACCTCGAGCAGTCATACACTGGATTTTGTAGGTGGTTGGACCACCTAGCCTTTATAGAAGGTCCTCAAAATTTACATCCATGATACCATTTTGTTACAATACCTACGATGTTATTGTATATAGAGCATATTAGTGTCAAAAATATAGTTGTTCTAAATTAAGTATGCCAAATAATATTATAGATATAAAAAAATCAATCAACATGATTACAAATGAAAACTCTTAGTCCTAGATAATTGGGTGTGGTGTACACACATATGCCATACAATGTAAAAGGTCTATCCATTGGGATGGGTCTTGATATGTCATATGCATGTCTCCATTCCCATAATTTCTTAAATTCATTGATTAATGGTTGGAGGTAGACATCCATTATCTTCACTTGTCTTCTACTTGGGACTATAAGATCGAGCATAATATGTTCATTATTCAATGAAAAACATGAGGGGATACTGTTATTGATCACTACCACTGAAAAAATGAAATAGATGGTGTTTTGGAGGAAATATGGGTTAACTCCATCCATGGATATGCTCAACCATAAGCTCTGTGCTTCATTATTGAATTTATTGAGATATGTATCCTCTATATGCTTCATGGCTATTGAATTTGTTGGGATTCACATAAATCTTGACTCACTTCTATGTGAGGCATCCCACCCTTGCAACATGGCTAATTGGTTTTAACGAAAGAGCCTTTGAATCCTTGGAATTATAGGCATGTGTCTTAATATATTATGAGGAGGACCATGTGCCTTACCCTTGTTTTTTTATTTCCAGTACCCATGATTCCCACATTATGGAAATATCTCTTTGTTCGTGTATCTGTTTCTATACAGAATACAATCATCTGTACATGTGTGGTATGATATGTACTCAACACCCAACATTTTAATCATTTTCTTTTCCTTTGCACAATTATCGAGAAATGAATTATCTCTTAGAAGTACCTTATCTTAGAGTAACATGCAATTAGTGGGAAATACAAATGTACATTGTCATTAAGAATGCATAAAATCAACCATTTTCTTCCTTCATTGTGTGACAAGATTCCTTAAAAAAATAGGGGACTTAATGGTTAGTTACCTAAAAATTGTCGATAAACATGAGTATGACATACCTTACATTTTTTTCTAGTTGTATAGTAACATCATTGTCCCTATTTGGGTAGACCGTGACCCATGTCCAAAGAGAAGGGTGGTGGAAGAAGATTTTAGGCTTTCGAAGAAGGTATCAACGATATCAACATCATCCCCTATTTCATTTCACTGGAATGTTGTTGTATTACCAAGAGGGGGGGCGAATCTGTAATGAGAAATTATACCACTTTTAACCACAATATGTATTCTTTAACTTTTACCAAAAGTGTTCAGTAGTTTATAATCAATGTATTGTCTATTAATGCATCCAATATATATAGCATAAGCATGTAAACATAAGCATCATCACATCAACATCACATCAAGAACACATTACACCATTTCTTACGTGGAAACCCAAATGGGAGAAAACCATGTAATGCTTTATTATATGTATAAAGAATTCATTCATAGGAAGCACCAAATTCCAAGTTCTCCAGTTGGAACTAGAAGGAGGATCCAACCCCCTATTATTAGGATCTAACCCAAAGGAATATACAACTCCCTGAATTCGATGGTTCCAACCAAAAGGAGATTACAACTCCTTGAGTTCTCCAGCTCCAACCAGAAGGTGGCTCCAACCAACTAGTTCTCAGGCTCCAACCTAAAGGAACCTACAACTCCCTTATTCTTCATCTCCAACCGGAAGGAGGATACAACCCCATTTCCTTTCCTTGTGTTTCCTCCTTGAAATATAAATGTAGACCAACTATCATAGACTCTTCCACTGTCACTGCCACAAACATTGTCACTTCCATTGTCATTGTCACATCAACCTATCCAACTTGTCACTGTCTCATCCATGAAACCAGATCGACTCTCATATGCATGCAACTCATTCCAATATCACCAAGAGTATATCTCAAACCATATGTTCAACATCAACAACACATGACTCTATCAAGCATGCACCAATATCACCAACATACCATCACAAGATATGTGTTTGTACCATACCATGTACCAAACATGTGCCATGCATCAACCATGCATCAACCCATACTACAACATGTACCATCAACCATGTACCAACCATGTACATAAACTATGTATATCAACACCATACCATGTACTAATCATGTACATCAACTATGTACATCAACACCATATCATGTACCAACCATGTACATCAAGAATCACCATATACCATGTACCATGAAATGTGCATCAACCATATGCCAAGAATATATGCCAAATTTGTACCAAGCATGTATATACATCACCAACAAATGCCTCATACATATTCCAAAAATGTATCTCAAACAATGTTCCCAATATCCAACATGCTCCTAAAACTGTGTGCCTCAACCATATACCATATCACTCATGATATGTCTCAATCATTCCATACACCATAACATCATCAACATGTAACCCTCAAAACATGCATATAAACATACCTATAACTCTGTAACATACCGGGTGTATGTGATTACAGACCTGGAGACCTTCCTCAACTTCAACAACAAGAGAATAGCATCTTCATCAAACATTACCTTAGTCTAACGGGACTAGTTTTGGATTAGTCACAAACCCTAACTTTCAACAAGAATAAATCCTTACCTATAATGAATACATGTCTAAAAATTATACCCAATATTATTCAGTATATTCTTTGCAATTCCATAATTTTCACTGCTTGGAACATCAGAAAAAAGGATTTATAGTAAAAATGTCATACCTTGCTGGATTGTAGCGTATTCTAGAGAAAAAACTTGTAGAGCATGCCCCACGTAGAATTTTTTATATCTGGATCTATAAATTTCACATAGCATACTATGGCCTGTAATCTATCCAATGAATTTTGTTGCACTTTATTTTTATCTTCTATGAATAAGTTATGATGGCTTTACTCGGAACACATGTTTGAGACTAGTTCCAGGACTAGACAAAAACCTATCTTCCACAGAGTGTATCTCCCAAAATACAACAATTAAGAAGTTGAAATTTCTACCATGTGTACCTTGATAAGCCATATCAACATCCTCAAGATTTCACTATCTGATTCATTTTATAAAATAATTTATGACGAAAATGGTAAGATGGCCTATAAATAACATACCTTAGAACACATCCTCACAATATTTCATCCTCCCTTGGAATTTCTCCCTTATTTACTTCATCTTCCCTCTGAAAAATGCCTTAGATATCCTTGGTTACCTCATATAAGAATCACTTGATCAATTATATATATATTCAATGAACTTGTTTGTACTTTTAATGTACTTATGAGAGACTTCTTGAGGTGTATTTATACTTTTTCTAAGTAACCTCTTTCCTTAACTTTGGGACTACTTTCCTTAAATTTAGGACCTATTTCCTTAACTTTAGGGCTTCTTTAAATTTCTTGTTACAACCCAATTTCCCCTTTCATTAAATACTTGTAACTAACTAGGGTCTTCTTGACCAATCTTCTGGCTTCCAATTTTACAAGGTTGTATATCCCTAACCATGATGAACCACATGGAATTCCATGTATTACCGGAAATGGCACGATGAGTACTATCAATATATGAGGGTAATGCATGAATTTACACTGTACTTTCTATCCATAATACTCATTCAACTTTGGGTACCAAAACCACACTGTCAAGTCTACCAGAATATGCTACTAGACTTCTTCAAGGGTTGACTTCACTCTCTAAGGGTTGACATAAATATCCAAGATCAGTCTCCAAGGGTTGACATAAATATCCAAGATTAGTCTCCAAGGGTTGACATCACTCTCTAAGGGTTGACATAAATATCCAAGATCACTCTCCAAGGGTTGACATCAATGACAACCAACTTTCCAATCCAACTATCCAACAATACCCCCCTTTGGAATTGATAGCAACACCAACATTGATGGAAACACTTAGACATGAGAACACGCATGTTCAAGCTCCCCCTGTGAGCATCACTCCTCATCAATGTTTCTCACTCTCCCCCTTTGATATCAATGTAAAAGAGTATCTATCCTTGGGGTTTCTCTCCCTGTCTATATACCTATGTTATTTATCTTCACAAATATCTCTGTGTCTTTGTTCTTTCTCTCCCTCTTTGACCAAAGTTTAACTCCCCCTGTCAATATGTCTCCTTTTGACATTGTACCTTCTCTATCAAATAATGAGAAAAATAATAACTTCCCCTTTGGGTATGTCTCCCCTTGTCTACATGCTATTGATATTCCTTTTTGGATCTCTTCCTTTGATGACCTGACTTTTCTTCCAAATGTTGTGTATATCAATGTAGGGCAACCTTGAATTGTTTCCTTCTTTTCCATTGTTGTTCATTTTCCATTGGTGTTTCCTCATGTAAATCACTGACATACATAAAAATAATTCAAAGTTAAAGCATTCAAATATTCCTTTATCATAATCATCCAATTGTCTCTGAGTTGATATCTAAATTAGTCTCTGAACAAATCTGTGAATCTCTAAATCAATTTATGAACCAATCTTTGAATCGATCAGTGAATCTCTGAATCAATCTATGACCATTTGTCATAAACTGTCCACAACTCTAATACTCAACTTTCCACAATGTTGACCCATCTGTCACCATACAAAGACTAATCTAAATCAAATAAGTCTATTGATCTGATATATCTGCTCATCAAACTTTGCATGTTTGGAATAACCTGTATTGAAGATATCTCTTCTTGAATACAATCATAAACTTCTACCTTTGTAACTTCCAATTGACACTTGTGTGGGAATACTACTTTCTTAGTCGATCAATCTTTCAATATGTACTTCTTCTCTCTAACTTCTCTAAATTTATCTCCTCAAACCATGTAAGTTGAATGAAGGATGGATCTATGATCTGTCTCAGCTGTTGCATAGACTCTCCAGGTTCAACAACTATATTTGTTGGGAGTCTCCAAGATGGATGGCTTAGAAGAATATCTTATCGAATGTGGATTCATCTTTCTCTTTGTATGTTGACTCATTATCTCTCTGAAATATGACTTCTTCCTTTATGTCTGTGGATTGATCTCACACTACAATTCTTGAAAGTGTAATCTCTTGAACATGTTCTTCTTTTCTTTCTGGTACTACTACAAATCCTACGATCTCTAGGACCTAGTCTTCTTTTCTTTCTAGTACTACTACAAATCCTACAATATCTAGGACCTGGTCTTTATTCATCTATTCTTCTTTCAATTTCTCTATTTCTTATTCTTTTCTTTTCCAAATCTTAGAGTATCTAATATATGTTTCTTTCTTCATTGATGGCATTGTCACGATTCTACAATTCCGACCGATATGACCATAGTTGTGAAATTTTTAACATGCAATTTTATATGGGGCCACATAATCATTTCTTGCTTGAACATTTCTTCCATAAGCCCTGCAATTTGCAACCTTATGTCCAAAGTTATTACAATAAAAACAATGACCATAAAAGAAATTTTCATACCTCATAGTGAATGATCTTATTTGTGATGTAGTCCTTCCGAATTCCTGCCTTGTATGATCATGATCCTGATTGAGGCTTCTTTGTGGCTTGAACGTGGAGGATCTTCTTTTGTAGTTTTCTTCTCAAGTTCTTTGCATTGCTGTAATTTTCTTCAAGGGATATTATTCTTCCTTCTTTATTGAACCTTTAATGACTTATTCATAAGTCTTTGGATTCTCTTCATTCTTCCTTTCTGGCAACCTGGAGGGATTATCTTGTACTAATGATGTGGATGTTTCTTTCTCTTCAACATTCATGTTGATCTTGACAACTTTTTATCTTAACATGACAATTTCTACTTCAATCTTCTCCACCTCTTCTTATTTATTCATCATCTGAGACTTCATGACTTCTTTTATTCTCTTTTCTTCTTCAAGTTGGATCTTCAGTGTAATTATTTCTTCTTCAATTCTTCTCTCTTCTTGACCAAACTCTGCCTCAATCTGGTTTAAATTGTTAGTTCATTCCTTGATATGATCTTTCAATATCTTCTCTCGTTTTTCGGCTTTTTGATTATATGTTGCTAAGTTGGTTTCCAAACACTACTTTCAACCTTCGATATTTTATTTTATCTTTATATCTTATTCTAGTTGAGCTCTTAAGTTCTTGATAACATGTTGGGCTTCTTCGAAACTTTGAACACTTTCCTCTTGCTTCATCAATTCTGTCTTGACTGACTTATTTTCTTCTCTTTCTTTCTTTAGTTCATCTAAAGCACTAATGAGGTCTTTCTTTTCAATATCAGTATTGTATTCTATTTCATCATTTTCAATATTCAAGTAAGGGCATTCAATTTCAAGATGTCTGAACTCTTCACAATTAAAGCAAAACAACTCACCTTTCTTGGCTTCTGTCACTTCACACTCTTCTTCTTATGAATCTGTTTGACATGATGAGCACCTTTATTCATGTTTTGTACATGTATCTTATTTAGAAAACTCTAACTCAGTGATGGGAGAAAAATAGATATCATGTAGCTTATCCAAAAGTTCTTTAGTTGATGAACACTTTCCAACCTTTTCTCTAACTGGATCAAGTAATCCTTCCCATATGAAATTGGTTTCTATTTTGTTATTCTTATTCAATTCTTTCTTGGTTGCAATATTTTCTTTCTTGGTAGCATTATATCATGTGATAATTGAATACCAAATATCATATCTTTGTTACTTTAAAAAGGTTCTTGTCCTTATGCTCCATGTCTCATACTCTAGACCATTATGATCATTAAACAATGCTACTCCATTCTTAGTATATTCCATGATCTCCTTCCAGTTGTTAAACTATCTCTAGAAGGAACCCTCTTTGATTCCAATTGTTGGATTACTGAGAGGAGGGGGTGAACCAGTAATGAGAAATTATACCACTTTTAACCACAATATGTATTCTTTAACTTTACCAATAGTGTTCAACAGTTTATCATCAATGTATCATCTATGAATGCATCCAATATATATATCATAAGCATGTAAACATAAGCAACATCAAATCAACATCACTTCAAGAACACGGTACACCCGTTTTTACGTGGAAACCCAAATGGGAGAAAACCATGCAATGATTTCTTAGATATATCAAGAATTCATTCATAGGAAGCACCAACTTCCAAATTCTCCAGTTTCAAATGGAAGGAGGCTCCAACCCCCTATTCTCAGGCTCCAACCTGAAGGAATCTACAACTCCCTAAATTCTTTGGCTCCAACCAGAAGGAGGATACAACCCCCTAAGTTATTCGGCTCAACCGAAAGGTGGATCCAACCACCTACTTCTCATGCTGCAACTTGAAGGAAGCTACAACTCCCTGATTCTCTAGAACCAACTAGAAGGAGGCTACAACCCCATTTCCTTGCCCCATCTTACTACCCTGAAATATAAATGTAGACCAATTGTCATGGGATCTACCACTTTCACTACCACAAACTCTATCACTGCCACTGTGACTTCCACTGTCACATCAACCTGTACCACAAAATGTACCATCAACCATGTACCAAACATGTACATCAACTATGTATATCAACACCATACCAAGTACCATACCATGTACCAACCATGTACATCAACCATCACCATATACCATGTACCATGAAATGTGCATCAACCATATGCCAAGAATATGTGCCATACGTGTACCAAGAATGTACATAGATTACCAAAAATTATCTCATACATATACCAAAAATGTATCTCAAACAATGTGACCAATATCCAACATGCTCCTCAAACTATGTGCCTCAACCATAAACCATATCGCTCATGATATGTCTCAATCATGCCATACACCATAAAATAATCAACATGTAACCCTCAAAACATGCATATAAACATAGATTTAACTCTTTAATAGACATGGTGTATGTGATCATATACCTTCAAACCTTCCTCAACTCTAGCAACAAGAGAATATCATCTTAATCAAACATTACCTTAGTCTCACGGAACTAGTTTTGGATTAGTCACAAACCCTAACTTTCAACAAGAATAACCCCATACCTATAATGAATAAATATATGAAAATTGTACCCAATATTATTCAGTATCATCTCTGCAATTCCCCCAATTTTCACTATTTGGAACATCCCATAAAAATATTTATAGAAAAAATGGTAGACCTTGCTGAATTCTAGCTTTTTCTAGAGAGTGAACTTGTAGAGAATTTCCTACATAGAATATTTTCTATCTGGATATTAAAATAGTGAAAATCATACTATGTCGTGTACTCTATCTAATTCATTTTGTAACACTAATTGTGTATCCTCTATGAATAATTTATGACAGTTTTACCTAGAACACATGTTTGAGACTAGTTCCAAGAGTGGTCAAAATCCTATCTTTCACATAGTGTATCTCCCAAACTACAACGACCCAGAAGATGAAATTTATACCAAATGTACCTTGATATGTTGTATAAATATCCTCCACATGTCACTATCTGAATTGTTCTATATAACAAGTTATAGAAAAAATGGTAAGATGACCTGTAACTAACATACCTTAGAACACATCCCCACAAGATTTCATCCTCCCTTGGAATTTTTCCCTTATTTACTTCATCTTCCCTTTGAAAAATTCCTAACATATCCTTGGTTACCTCAGATAATAATCACTTGATCAATTAGATATATATTCAATGAACTTGTGTGTATTTTTAATATACTTGAGAGACTTCTTAAGGTGTATTTATACTTTTTCTAGGTAACATCTTTCCTTAACTTTGGGATCACTTTCCTTAACTGTAGGACCTCGTTCCTTAACTTTGGGGCTTCTTGAAATTTCTTGTTACAACCAATTTACCCTTTCATTAAAGACTTGTAACCAACTAGGGTCTTCTTGACCACTCTTTGGGGCTTCCAACTTTACAAGGACATATCTCCCTAACCGTGAGGAACCACGTGGCATTCCACATATCACAGGAAATGGAAAGACAAGTGCTATCCATATGTGAGTGTAATTCCTACATTTAGATTGTTATTTCTATCCATAATCCTCATTCAAATTAGGGTACCAAAACCACATTATCAGGGCTACTAGAATATGCTACCAGACTTCTTGAAGGGTTGACATCACTCTCTAAGGGTTGACATCAATCTCTAAGATCCCTTTCCAAGGGTTTGAAATCAATGACAACCAACTTTCTAAGCCAACTATCCAACAAATTCATGTAATAAAATTCCATCCATGGCTTAGGTATCCTATAAGAAATCATTTATACAAAACTCTATATCATTTCCTTCATCCCCAGCATGTGAAGAACAAGTATTATTGTAGTGGTTTTGAATTGATGACTCGAGATGTAGTGGGAATTTAATAGGTGGTTGATTCAACCATGCTCACTATGTTTCCTCTCCGACTTGTGCTCATTTAATAAAAATCTCATGACTTGACATCATAGTGGGGTGTAATGGTATATGGTACATATATTGTTTGTCGTCAGAATCCTAATTGTTAAAATATTGAAAATTACATTGATAATATTAGTAACACAATACATTTACTACGTTCAAACATTGTACCAAAAATTTATTAGAAGCATGTAGCTTTTTTCCAAATAATAAACATGCAACCAACCACATTATAAAACAAATGTCGAATCAAGTTTTACATTTACATTAGTTCCATTGAAAATACAAGAAACAATTACGCAATCATCATTTTCTTACGTCCCAAGGGATGTCTTCATAAAATAGATCCAAACAGTGTAATATTGTTGACCCAGGCTAGTTGTTGGAAGATGGCTTGTTATAACTGGTAGGGTAAATTAGTTTTCTATTTCATCAAACATCCACTTTGGGTGTCTTTTTTCTGATAACATCTTGTGGAATTTTGGGACTACTGGAATATCTTGTGTATTCGAACTCGATCTTGAATCATGATCCTACAAAATTCAATGAACAATTATTCAACTGAACGTGTATACATAACATAAATTCAATGAGATAAATACATTATAAATAAAATATAGACTTACTACAATTAGCGGGGGGGAACTTGAAGGACTTGAAACAATATGGAATGAGTCAAAATCTGAAGAATTGGCCATTTGATATTATAATTCATTTTTTCTTCCATTTGAGCCAAAACTGTCACCTTGAGAAGCATAGAACAATCTAACTTCAAACATAATTTCAAATAAATTTTATAAGTTAACGACGAGCTTAATCATATAAGGATTCTCAGGTGTATTTTTATAAAACAAACGGATTGGTTCTTTAAATTGCAAAAATCAACGAAGACCGACCTTCGTTATTTACTCCACAAAGAAAAACCTCCGCAAAATTGAAATGTGGATGCTTGCATTTGCATTTTACAATTTAAATTGTTTGTCGGTGTGTCAATACTTACCTATTGCACCAGTGTGGTATGAACTGCATAATGCATCTATTGAAGCAAGTTAGAAAAATAGTGCACTTACTATCAATGTGTTGAAATTTATTACAAAAAAGGAGTCAGTGTGTTATACGTATACACCACATTGGTGCAATACACACTGTATAGTGCATCGAAAAGTTAAATTACAAAAAAAAAAAATAGTGTGTGTTTATCATCAATGTGTTGAGATATACAATGAAAAAATAAGCGGGAATTTCAATTTTTTTGTTTATAAATGAAAATATGGGTGAAATCATGAAGATGGGTTACACTTTTGTTTGTTTTATGAGAAAAAAAAAACTGTATTTTCACAAGTTCTTCAACTTCCGGCATACAAAAGTATTTTTTTTATTTAGAATTTCACTTTACAGTAAAAACAAAACTTGTGAAGAATTGTATTAGCTTTCCAATGACTATTTTTCAATTTTTTTTTGTCACGATTTGATATGTCAATTTGACAATTGTTTAACAGTATGAGTTACTTTTTTCTACAACAATGTATCTATTATTAAACTTATGTTTTTAAGAAATGAAATATACTGCAACAATCTACAGACACTCTATTTTATTATGGCTATAATTTTGAATCTAACGGATGAATATTATAATTTCTAGATTTTTTTTAAGTTGACCAAGTTGAAAACCTTGCAAATTTTAAACACATGTTTTTCTACACCTTGTATCTATCTTAATTTTTACTTAAAACTAAAATTTAAATATACCCTTTTGAAAAGAACAGTTTAAGGATTATGAATATATTTTTTTCAATTTTTTTCGCTGTATATATTTAGAGATACCAATATTTCATTTCACCGAATCATAATGTCTACTAAAAGTATTATGTAGTGTTTTTTTTTTTTAATTAAATAAAATTAGATAAAAATAAAGAAAATGAAAACAAATTATAAGAATTGAAAGTAGATTCAATTTTGGAAATGTTGGTGTCATTTTTGAAACCAAATTCTCAGTATTTGCAGGAGTCCGCAACCTCCAAAGTTCAGTTAAGCTTGGGGAAATTCTCTGGTTTTAGTTTTCAGTCCCAAATTCCTTTTTTTGGCCGAAATACTCTTCCGACTAAAAACCTAATATTTTGGCCGAAAGACTAAAATCTAACGAAAACCGTCTACACTGAACGGTTTCCAAGGTTTTTGGCCGAAAAACCATTCTTTCAACTGAAAGGCTATTGAGCGAATTCTGTCGGTCGAAAAAAATGAAAAGACACGTCGTATCATTTCATTTCGCGCCAAATTGTAAAAATAGGCTTTCGGCCGAACACATTTAACACAATCCATGGGATGGACAGACAAATATAAGCTCAGGGATAGGGATTTCAAAGCATTTCTATTACTGATTTCAGTTGTATTTTTTCCTTTTTCATTTCTTCCCTCTATTCCATAGGCTTAATCAGAGGATCGTTATCGATACATGGTGGTTTTCTAGAGCACTTAAACAAAGTTTCRAATCAGATTTTTGGTTTTTGTTGAATAAGGTAATTGATGTTTGTTCAAGTTTTTATTGGAATAACAATTTATATGTTGAAAGATAAATGTTGAGCATTTTTTCAAGGTGAAGTCTTTGCTGAATATATATTTTACAGATAACTATAAAAGTCATGGGCAACAAAATTTTGCGTAAGAGAAAATATGATCGCACTCGAGATGATACTCGCCAAATCGAACAAAGGAAAGAGCTTTATCGGAGAAAGAAACAAGAACGTAAAAATATTCAAGAAACAAACGATGATAATGTCAATAGAGATTTTCGACAATAATAAGTTCAACCAGGTATGCATGCACATATGATGATTGAGCACACGACACACATTGGGACTGTATTGAGAAAGTACAGAATTCAAAGTATAGAATTCAAATTTAAAATATTGTAAATTTAATATAATTGATTGTAATTACAAATTGATGTTTTTCAAAATTTACATAAATAGATTCGTCTCATAATGTCAAAGAAGATGTTG
>ML779427.1:442887-476220 GCA_009831015.1 Picea engelmannii
TTTTCACTATAATCAATAAAACCCACACATAGACGTCATTGAAATCAAAAGTTGGGTTCGCCAAGGGACTATCATTCCACTGAGAGGTTTATCATTCACAATACACATCAAAGAAGAAGACGCAAAGACTGGTCATTTAGCCATGAATCAATCAACTAAAAGATAAGTGAGGGGTCCATAGCCAGCATGGCAGATTCTTATCCTTCACTCATCATCCATGCATAGAAAAGCAGGTCATTTGAATCTATAGGTCTTTAAACACCGAAGTGACGATCGTCAATTCAGCTCCTGGCCGACTGCTTAGGCATGGACTGGTGACTAAAGGGATAAGGGACAGAATATAAAACCACAATCTTTTCACAATAATCAATAAAACCCACACATAGAAGTCATTGAAATCAAAAGTTGGGTTCGCCAAGGGACTGTCATTCCACTGAGAGGTTTATCATTCACAATCCACATAAAAGAAGAAGACACAAAGACTAAACATTCATCCATGAATCAATCAACTAAAATATAAGTAAGGGGTGCATAGACAACATGGAAAATTCTTATCCTTCACTCATCATCCATGCACAAAAAAGAAAGGCATTTGAATCTACAGGTCTTTAAACATCGAAGTGACGACCGTCAATTTGTCTCCTGGCCGACTGCTCAAGCAAGGACTGATGACTAAAGGGATAAGGGACAGAAGATAAAACCACAATGTTTTCATAATAATCAACAAAACCCACACAAAGAAGTCATTGAAATTAGAAAGTTGGGTTCGCTAAGGGAAATCGATTCATAAAAACAACAAGCAAGTGGATTCATTAAAAGTTCCCTATGGTTGGATCCACTAAAAAAATGTATTAGAAAATTTCTTTAATATTCCTTAAAAGTTCCCTATGGTTGGATCTACAAAGACCGCATATAATGTAATGCATTAGAATCCCCAAAACAAAGAGTTTAATATTCATAACATCATAACCCTCCATGTCTAAAACCTATTTTTACCTTGAAAACAATTGTAAATCGTATGAATCTTGGCTCTGGGAAAAAAATAAACCCCTTTTGAGACACTCATCAATCTTGTTTTATTATATATATGGATGGAGAAATACTGAGAAAATTCAAAAGTGTTTATAATTTTTGATCTTATAATTAATATCATAAGTAACCTATCTGATCCTCATATAATTAGTTATTTCCCCATTAAGAGAATGACTAAAACTAGGTACCTAATGTACAGGCACAAGAGACTACTAACATGAAAGAAAATTTTCTACCTATTGCTTAATGGGGGTTGGCATAAATATGCCAATTCTTGGCTAAATCATTTGAGAATGGAGAAGGAGATCACTCTACAGAAAATTGATATACCATTAAAAACACTATTAAATAGAAATTCAATGAATTATCAGTTTACTTATGAAGAGTTTTTGTTAACTAGAAGGTAGGGAAAAGACCACCAAAGTGGAAGACATTGGAAAAGACCACCAAAGTGGGAGTCTGGTTCCTTTTTGAGCAGTTTACTACACAAGTAGGTCACTCATGTCTTACACAGAGATGTGACCAAGACTCGTGACAATATGTAGGGCATGTGAAGCATAGGGGGAGATTTACTTACCCATTATCATTAGGTCTCACTAGATGGTTTCAAGATGTGTTTTGTCAACCTAGTCCAAATATAAATGACTCTTGGCAATGAATATTTCTTGTACACTACGAAATTGTGTTAAAAAATACGATGCACTAAAGAAATAAATGTTCCATATATACAGTAGATTATTCTTTGTTAAGTACAATGCCATATTCACTCTTTGCAATTCAATTTCATCTTACTCATGGTTGTTTATATTTGATAACAAAATGAATTTTACCTTTTTTCAAGATTGCTTTCAACTCTTTTCCTTTTCATTTAAAGAGCAACAATGCCACAATACTAGTAAATTACACCAACGCACAAAATTTTGTAAATATCAACATCCCTAAAAAAAAAGTAAAAAAATATATATATATACTACCAAAGATCTCAAATGATGGATAAATCCAAGGGATATAGGAAAGTGTCATAAGGTATCTACAAAACTAGTAAAAATAGAGCTTCAAATGGAACTTTATGCCTTACTAGTCAATGGAATGTATATGTTATTATGTGTTCAATGGTTAATGTAGCTATGTGCTTGTGTCAAAAATATTCAAAATAGATTCTTGAAATTAATATGGAAAGGTGAAACTTATAAACTATATGGATTTTAAACATTAACTAACAAAATAATTACTTTACAATGAAAGAAAAACAATAGAACAAAGAGCGGTTAGTGGATGGAGTTGGGGGTATAGAGAGAGAGAGAGACAAATAGATTCTCTCTTGGTTACCAACAAATTTCCACTAGGTTAAAAATTGAGTACTTTTGGTAGGTTACCAACCAAAATTTTGGTTAGAGGTTACACACACAGATATGTGCTAGAATGAGATTACTGTTACCTTTCCATCCCCAATAAAAAATTAACTCATGAAGAGTCCTAATCAATAGTCTTCTCATGAAAAGAAAACATGTCAAAAGTGCAGTTTGGTCCTAGGTGGGGTAGATACGAAATTGCCCTCTCTGACACTTGAGCTAGACCCAATTAACATATCCAATTAAAAGTCACAACTTATTACTTGACTCACCCTTTGACTTGTCTTTTGAGAAGTCATTTATTTTGTAAAAAAGTTTTCATTATCAATTACTAATCTTTATTGAAATATATCTTTGTAAATTTTGATATACAAGTATATTTTTTCCACAAGTGCATGATGGAAACACAAATATGTGGAGATCAATCATGATATTAAAGGAATTTCAATAGACAAATTGAACATTTCCTAGGAATCATAAGGAATCGTGTAAGAAGTCAAATAGTCAATTAGGTCAGAGTGCGACTAAGTACAAAGTTTTGTTGGGAAGTTCCACTATGAGAGAACCGACCTAATATGGAAGTAATAGATTTACTGAACTATGCATAATTGACTTGAAGATCACATTGATGGACAAATAATGGAAATAATGGATGCATGTTTCTAGAACACGTCAACAAAAACCTAAAAGGTTCTAAGAATGTTTATTGGTCAATTCTTCGTGCAGTATGGTCTATGAGTATTTGAATGATTGAGAAATAAGTTGATTGGAATTCTTGGTAGAATAGCACTCAATGTTACCATGGAATAGATCAATCCTAATGGTTTCTTTGAGGGTGCATATATTAACCTCAATGAATTGACAAAATGTACAAGGGATTACAAGATCAAAAGAAACATGTGTATGGTGCATCTACAATAACTATTGAACCAAATTATTGTCATTAGGAAGTGGGCATCAAATGACATGTAGAAGTTGAATTGATTGTTCAAGTGGCATGTAAAGAAGAGGAACAATTGTAACTATCTCTTAGAGATTGAGAGAGGGAGGTAGAAGATTGAAGATTACAATTGAGAAAGGATGCAATTATAGGTGATTTTTGTTTTGAGATGGTGTGTGACATGGGACATTTAAAAATTTAAATGTGTGCTCTATATGATCTTATGTTTTGTTAAATGACAACTTGAATGTTTGAAAACAAAATTTATGTCAGTGTAAGATTGAAATCTCACTCAAGGGGATGTTTTGGCCTTCTTCTTTCTTGGCTTATTAGTAAATGAACATTCCCTAAATGTAGCAAGCAATTAAATATGAAAAGGAATCCCCAGTCATGACACTGAATTCATTTATGTTCTTAGCTAGATGATTTGTTTAGCAGTTGGAGCAAGATCAATTATCGAATGATGCTTGATTCCTATTTGCATAATAGAAATATTATTCTTTTTTTGTTTGGGTGATGCAGATTTCTTGAGCCCAAGGATGCATCGGAACCATCATTCAAGAAAATATTTTAGGGTCATTTTAGGCTAGAGATCACTGGATGATATTGAGTTTCCATTTTTTCTTCTCCAAAATGACCTCTATCCTAAGCCTTATAGCTACATGATATTTTCAAGGTTCTTTGGATTCAACGCACCATTGAAATTTATGTAATACAGGTAGGAACTACACCCATAGTTGTATTATATGATGTTCACACTAGTTAAATTAAGAATCCATAGATGAGAATGTAAAGATAAAGATTTTGGATTTCAATTTATGTTTTCAACCTATAGGTCCTTATCCAAGGGGCGTGCATTCCCCATAACAAAATGGGGGGAATGGATGAATAGATATAGGGGATTTCCCCCATTATATCAATGTTAACTATTACTCATGCTGGTTAATGGACTAAAAAGCTATTATTGAACCTAAACTATAGTTCAGGTTGATGTTGTTTTTCTCTCCAAGGTCTAAAGGCCTTGGGTTATGGGTGGGATAAATAGTGGAAAATAAATCAATGTCACATCGGTAATCAAATTGTCATTGCTCACAAATCCTACCACTATGATAACCCACACCCTCAATAATAGAGCTATATCAGGTAAATAAAATTGAGGGGAAGAAATCAAGGGCCTATGCGACCTTGGATTCATGTAAGGTGCTCTTGTTTAGCATCATTTGATGACTAATTATATGTAATTCCATCCCAAGGTCACTTCATCTAAGGATTCCCTTAGCGATGACTCATATGAAGTATCTAGGATGTATACTAGTTGGAAACATTCCTAGCCGAGAAAGTATTGGTATAGTAAGGAAGAAGGAAATTTAATACTTTTGGGGGAACATAATGTCTTTGTCTAACATAAGAGCATATTTGTAAATAAAAATCTATACTTATCATGAACTATACTAAAATCACTACTAGGAGAATCGTATGCTTGAGAAGCATCCACAACTCATGCTAACTACTACAGTTAATGAAGTAGTCCAAATTGCTGGTGAAAGTTAAAACTTCAAATGCTCCATCCATGGAGAGATCTAACTTCAAATAATCACCAACATATAGCTACCAATGCATGAGATCCTAATGCTCCATCTAAAAAAACTCTTTCCCAACAAATCCATCTACAGATCCCAATGCTATAGTAGTTGTTGTTAAAGTGGTGTAATATATATCTCTCACTTCAAATGATCCTGAATATATATTGGCTTGAAATATTTAGTCTTGTGTTACTGTTCACTTTGCTGGTTCCATACTTCGTTGGATTCATTTATATGAGAAATTGGTCATGCTATTGGAAACAAATAATATGAGGAAGTTATGGCACTTAGAGGAGGAAGTTACAGGTTATAACATGTTTGAGGATCCAGGGATAGTGGTGAGAGGTAGCGATGAAATGTAGAAACGAAAGGTCATGACAACTGCGATCTGACTTTCAGGTCAAACCAATTAATAAGCATTTAATATGGGACGTCAGACCCATTAATAAGTGGAAGCATTGTAATGATAGTTAAATTTAACTTTAGTTTTTTAAATATTTTTTGGACTTTGATAAATACTTCAAACATATAGTCTTCCACCAGGATATTAAATCTCATAATTATTCTCTAAGCCATTAAAAAACTATAAATTAAAAAAATTAAAAACACAGTTTGCAATAAAAATAAATAACTATTTTTAAAAGACCATGAAAAACATATACAAAATTAAATGCACACAGAAAAAGTCAAAAGTCTTCCACCACGATATTAAATCTCATAAGTATTCTCTAAGCCAATAAAAAACTATAAATTAAAAAAATTAAAAACACAATTTGCAATTAAAATAAATAACTATTTTTAAAAAAACATGAAAAACATATACAAAATTAAATGCACTCAGAAAAAGTCAAAACACGTGAAAACTATAATACTTGACCTAATAAGGATTAAAATTATATTAACGAAGCGTGATGTTATTTAAAGTCCAACAAAAATAAAATCTGTATAAATTTAGGTATAATCCCATTATTTTAAAAATGAATATAATAATTGAGACAAATGCCAATGTATGTAATACACTTTACAAAGTCACATATAATTAACAAATATTAATAATGTGACAATCTATAACAAAAAAAACAACAACAAAAACAAAAAATCTTATATAAATTTAGGTATAATCACATTGTTTTAAAGATGTATATTAAATTAACAAAAAAAACCAACATAAATAAAATCTTGTATAAATAATCACATTGGTTTAAACAAGTATACAAAATTAAAATGTGCCAACATAAATAAAATCTTGTATAAATTTAAGTATAATCACATTGTTTTAAAAATGTATAAAAAAAAAAGTATATAATAGTTAAGACCAATGCCAATGTATGCAATCAATTTTACAAATTTACATATTATTAATATTTATATAATAATATAAAAATTTATATATAAAAATAAAAAAAACATCAAAGTACTTTTTTTTTAAATGCCTTAAACATCAACTTAAATGTATTTTTTGTAAAAATAATGTCAATATTTTAAATATTGCATCTAAACAAACCACCAATGTCTTCATCTAACCCAATGTTTTCATATTGTATATATACAACGATATCTACATTGGTTTTCCAAGCATATCAACATCAACCTCCACACGCTTTTGAAAATTCGTTTGAATAGGACATCATCATATCAACTTCAACAAGCTATTGAAAATTCGTTTGAGTAAGACACCATCGCTTCATTGGTGCGAGTTGGAAATGTCCATTGTTTGAACTATGATGACATATTAATGCAATTATGCAAGTGATAAAATTTGTTGAATGGATGTTGAAAAGGGCGTGGAAGTTTCTCGAAGTTAAAAATTTTACAAGATAAATTATTTTTTTAATTTTATAGGAATTTTGTTGGAATTCAATTACTGATAGATGCTTGATTTCTATTTCAAAAGTTAGCTAGATCTTGGTGAGGCCTTTACAGTGATAGGTGTATGTGATGGCTACTTTGTTTGCTATTCTAGATCAATGTTTATGGAATATTCATTTATTAATAAGCCAAGAAAGAAGAAGGCCAAAACATAGATAATTTGTTTAGTTGTTGAAGCAAGATCAACTGCTGATAGAAGCTTGATTTATGTTTCAGAAGTTAGCTAGATCTTGGTGAGGCCTTTACTGTGGCATGGGTATTTGATGGCTACTTTGTTTGTTGTTCTAGAGCATAGTTTATACCTGGGGAACACCTTTGCATGGGTTATGTCAAATGTCAGCCAATGTAGATTCTTTTTAGTGCACCATCATGATTTATCAACGTGACTTGACTAATGCAGATAATGCTTACAATTCTTTTAAACTTTTATTAACACCAAAATGCTATTTTTTGTGGTGGATGGTATTTTAAAGGACCAGAACATGATAACCTCTATTAAAGTAGGTTTTTCATGAAAGACTTTTTGTCAATTGACCTCTTGTTGACAGGCTAATTTGAACAGGGCAATGTCGTGGGCACCCAACTGCTTGGCCACAAGGTTAGGCCCTCACAGCCAAGTCAAAGTCCATTGGACTGTGACTTGGCAGCCAAGGCCTAGCCCTATGGCCAAGCAATTGGCGTGCCCATGGCATTGCCCTGAAAGGATGCCTAATTAATTAAATTTTAAATTTAAAAATTAAATTAAATTTGGCAGAAACTAAAAATAAAACTAAAATTAAAATTAAAATAAAACTAAAACTAAAATTAATTTAAAAACTAAAACTAAATCTAATTTGAACAGGGCAATGTTGGGGGCACCCAACTGTTTGGCCACAGGGTGAGGCCCTCACTGCCAAGTCATAGTCCACTGGACTGTGACTTGGCCATGAGGGACTAGCCCTGTGGCCAGGCAGTTGGCGTGCCCATGGAATTGCCATGCTCGACCTCCTAATTAATTAAATTTTAATTTAAAAAAACTAAATTAAATTTGGCAGAAAATGAAAATTAAAACTAAAATTAAAATTAAAATAAAACTAAATCTAAAATTAAAATAAAAAACTAAAACTAAATCTAAAACTAAAATACAAATAAAAAACTAAAATAAAAAACTAAAATGAAAACATGGAGAAATACCTGAAACTCGTCAACAGCTCGCCAAAACGGCTTCTACGCCAACACGACCACTGCACCCAAATGCTCACAAGACCTATGCGCCAAAATCTCACACCTATGCGATCACGACCTCTGCACCAAACGCTCACAGACCTATTCGCTCACGACCTCTGCCCAAAAATCTCACACCTTTGCGCTCACAGACCTCACAAATGGTCACAGACCTCACAGACCTCACAAATTCTCATAGACCTCACAGACCTCACAGAACTCACAAACGCTCACAGACCTCACAAACGCTCACAGACCTTTGCGCTCAAGACCTCACAAATTCTCACGGACACACACAAACGCACTAAAACGCCAAAAAAAGTTTGAAAACCATTTGAAATCGACGTGCGGTTGATATATAAACATTCTTTCAGCTAAAAAAACTTTCGGCTGAAACATTGTTTGGCCGAAAAATCTTTCGGTCGAAACATTGTTCGGCTGGAATATCTTTCGGTTGAAAACATATTGCCGGAATATCTTTCGGCCAAAATATTGTTCGGCCAAAACATTGTTTGGCCGAAACATCTTACGGTCAAAAACATATTACCAGATGGAAAAAATCCATCCAACTTAATTTTACATGCAAATCGAGGCTGTCATCACTGCACCGTTCGATTTTACGTTCCACTTTTTGGCCAAAACAAATATTTTTCGGCCGAAAAATAATATTAGTTCGGCCGAAAAAATGTTTTTCAGAATTTTGGAGATCTGATTGTCACGAAAGTGTTACCCACCTTCGTGATTTCACCCAAATCCTATTCATTATTTCGTTATTTTTCCAAAATTTAGAGGGGAGATTTGTGCAAGAGATATTTACCAACAAAATATTCGGAGTGGGTGGATTTTTTTTTAAGAGCCAAATTTGAAATGGATTATTGTACGTCACATACAAATCTGTAGAAGAGAAATTTTAGGTAAATGATTTCATTATATTAATCATGTTAATATTTCCTCTATTTAATTCAAGCAATTTTCAGTGCATTCCCAAACAAAATAAGGGTTTCATAGTTACCTTCAATATTGGAAGCCTTAATTTCCTCACTGTTTTTCTTGCTTTCCCTTTCTATATTTCATAAGGAGAATTATTTTTAAGAAAAATATTTTTATATGGTTTGTTTATTTATATATGGGTGTTTCTTACCCATTTCAATGGAACCACTCATTGCAATGGATCCCAAACTGGTTTGTCATTGTTTTTTTTCTAACGCCTTCACGATTAGTGGTGCGCCCTGTACATAGGAATAACATCAGTGTGTATTTTCATGTCAACAACATTGCTTAATTTAAATTAGAAATAATATTTAAAAAAAAAAACTTTTTTCGGTCAATGGTGAGGATTGTACATAGATAAGAACCAAGGCACATTTTCTTATAAAGAACATCATTGAGTTTAAAATGGAAATAATAATATTTTATATGGAAACTACCATGTCTTAAATTTGTTCACATGTTGATGATGCGTAATAAACAATACTTAGGTACTGGTACTTTTATAAATTTATAAAACACTGATTGAATACAACAATTTGTAAAACATTTTCAATTTCACAATGAAATTGTTATCATATACTGATGCATATAGATATGGTTAATGCATTGGTGCATACAATTTTTTATTTTTTTTACTTTTTTTTTGTACTGGGGGAATCGGCAACTCGCGGTTCTTGTACTCGCATGACATGGGGTCGATACCCTTCCTCTACCACTATACCCCCAGGTGCGTCCACGCAGCCTGCAAGAATGGAGAACAAGTAAATCAGGGTGAGAATTGACCTTGAGACCTCTTTTTACATATTTCCTTCCATTTACATGACACTTGCCAATTGTTCTACACCCCTGCGGGCCTGGTGCATACAAAGTTAATATATGCACCGGTATCTTATTTTTTAAAAACAATAAGTTATTTTTATATCTGATTATTCCCATCTTTTCTTTTTTCAATAGATTTTAAAAAGTCCAAAGGACAAACGAGGGGAAAACCAATACATGCTGGTAGGGATGTCTAAAAAAGTGTAGAAGGAGATGTTGAAAGAAATGAACATAATTTCATCACAAGAAGAGCCATCCCAACTACAATTTGCATAAGAGGTATGTAATCATTCATTTATTCTTTTATGTACATCAAATTTAATTATAACGTGAAATACTAATTTTCAATAGTTTTGTTGCAAAAAAAAAACCCATTCAACACATAAGATAGGATGACGAGGATTAAAAGGGTTGATCGTAAAATTTGTTAGTATTTTGTTAGGATATATAGACACTTAGAAGTTAGTTATGATCAACTTAGTCTAATGTGTCGTTAGGTGAAAGTTTTCTTCTTAGTGTGTTTCCTTAGTATTCATTAGTATGCATTTGTAGTTAGGTAATCCAACAGTTACGATATGTTCCCAACATAGAGTGATCTAATGGATCATATTCTCCTTGATATTCATGGCTACATTGATCCATGGATTACCACCTGATTGGTCCATAAAATATATTTAAATATAATGGAGGTTCATTTTTCGATGATCGATTGTGAGAAACTCTATTGTAAATCTCTCTGTAAAATTTTCTTTTGCATTAATAAATTTCTCCAATTGGCCACGTTGCTTGGGGCCATGGATGTTTCCCCATAGGTTTTTACCATGTCAAAAAATTGATGTGTTGATATTTGATCTGGTTGTATAAGTGGTAACTGAAAATGTCCATCCTCTATTGGAATACTTGTGTTGTCGAACATGGTATCAGAGCGCATTTGAAGACCTTCTCATGTTGTATAACAAGATCGTGAAATCGTGTTTCCTCATCTCCAGTTTCTACCATTTCAATACATCTTTGGCTTGATAGGACCATTCCATTGTGTCTCGAACACTTGTTTCATTCATGAACGCTTTTCATTTTACTCAAAAAGGCTTCCATTTGCCCAAGATATGTCCATTTTAGTCAAATTCAGAGGTATAAAGCCCACTACACCCTTTTAAATTTTCGCAGAGTTATTATTTTGGTTTTTGTTTTTTATTTCCAGGTTTCTACTCTTTTAGATTTTTGTATGCTCTTTGTCCTATGCCCTATGTGATCTTGGAAAATAAGAGACCAATCAAAAAGGGTTTTCATGTCTACGTATTCTCTTTGTCGTGTGCTTTGTGCAATCTTGGTAAATCAAAAATAGAGGGAAATTTGCATTTTCTAGGTAAGTTAGCTAAGATCTAACCCTTGTTTTCATCGAGAAGAGAATTTTATTTCTTGTGTGAAAATAGTTTTTTATGAGTACTCTCTCCAAGGTCATCAACAAACAATAAGAACAATCCTCCTTCTAAACAATATAATATGTTTTTCAGTGGCACACTTGATTAAAATTTACTTTATTAAGTAAGAGGTCTTGAGTTCAAGTCTTTTTTTTGTTACTTTTTTTTTTTGAAAAATTTCATGCATTCATTGTAAAGTGTATTTCACTTAATTTATAAAAGTGAATCATTATAAGTAGATTTACTATTTTATTTTAAAGTTATTTGTTTTCCATGCAACTTTATAAAGTAACTTCATTGTAAAAGTGATTCTCACTCGTTCTATAAAAGTGAGACCATTCATAAGTAAATTATTTAAAAAGTGAGTTTATACGCACAATTAGGAAGAGTATCACCACATGGACCAACTTCAACTTTCCATGTGGCTCTTTGGTTATTGTTTATGCCTTTTTTCAAAAGGGCATAACTTTCACATTTGAAGTCCATTTTTAGTGTCGTTTTTTTAAACAGCCTAATTTTTTGCGATCCTTCCATCTGAACCATCAGTTTTAGTTTTTAATTCATATTATCTACATATTTAATATGGATTATTCTAGTGATATTTTACTTACCAACACCAACTACTTCCAATGGAAATACCATATGGATGATTTATTAATAAGTAAAGGATTGTACTGGATTACCATGGGGAAAGAACTAGAACCTATTGATGATGAAAATAAATTCAAATGGGCATATAAGAATGTCGAAGAACATGGACTGATTGGAATGTTCATCTCTCCTTATTTAAGGTTTCACCTTCAAGTACTTGATGACCCTAATGATGCTTGGGCTAAGTTTGAATCTGTGTTTCGTAAACTAAATATTATTTGATCCCACCAGATAGAAAATAAGATAATGACTTTAAGTCCAAATGATTTTTATTGCATTGAAGACTATTTATCTAAGTTCAAAACACTTAGAATTTTATGTGAATGGTGTAACATAAAGTTGGATGATAAAACCCAAGAATCCAAAGAAGAAACATCCTCGCCACAACAACAAGAAAAACAAGGGTCCAAAATTCTCTCAACCATCTTCCACTCCTAATGTTGACAAAGGAGAAAAATATAAAAGTAAGAACATTGACTGACATTGCAACTTTTGCGGGAAATATGCTCATGATGAGTCCAAACATTTTAAGAAGATGGCATCTTTAAAAGCAGTGATGAAGAAGCACAAGATCAATATTGATTCTACTTCTTCATCTTCTTCTCATGAACATTAAATTTCTTCTTTTGTTTTCTCCTTCAATGCAACTTATACTTCTTTTGATGAGTGGCTTATTGATTATGGAGCATATTATCATATGGCTAAAGATAAAACCATATTTTTTTCTCTTAATGAATTTAACACCAAGAAAATATTTGTTGGTGATGATATATCTCTTAGTGTTGTAGGGTCTGAAAAATTTCCGATAGATAATGGTCATTTCAATGATGTACTATGTGTTCCAAGTATTTCCTGCAACCTTCTATCCGTTTATCATATCACTCATTCAAGTGAAGGTAAATCCATGGAGTTTTCACCTCACCAAGTTGTAGTAATCAAAGATCTAAAATATGCTCAACATGTTATTGCAACTGGAATAACTAATGATATTACCAGGTTGTACACGTTTGACAACTTTGGGTCATCATCTTTTCCATTAGTTTTTGTTTCTCATAGCGATGACTTGAGAAAACTTTGGCATGAGAAGTTTGGTCATCTAAACTATCTCTCATTGTAGCAACTATGTAATCAATAGATGATGACTAGTCTTCCTCTTGTCTCATGCAAAGATGGTGTTTGTTCCAGTTATGTTCTCAACAAACATCATCAGGACAGTTTAGACAAATGTCCCTCTTGGCATGGCTCGGCCCATTTGCAGCTTGTTCATAGTGACTTATATGGTCCACTTTCTTCTCCTTATTTTTATGGGTGTAAGTATTTATTAACTTCCATTGATGAATTTTCCAAAAGTACTTGGGTTTACTTCCTAAAACTTAAGAGTGAATTTTTTGACAAGTTTTTGGCCTACAAGGCCCTTGTATAAAATCAATCTAGACATCAACTTCAAATGTTAAGAAACAATAATGGAGGAGAATATGTGAACAAACAATTTACAAGTTACTACACTACATAGGGCATCCAAATGCAACACATTGTTCCATATACACCATAACAAAGTGGTGGTGTTGAGAGAAAGAAATGCACATTAAAATAAATGGTTAATTGTGTGATCCAATCTAAGGGATTAAGTCTAAAGTATTGGGTGTAAACCATTAACTGTGAAAATTACATAGTAAACCACACTCCCACAAAGGCTCTTAAAATTATAACTTTGTAGGAAGCATGGACTAAACTTAAGCTAGATGTAAGTCACTTATGTGTATTTGGCAGTGTAGTGTGGGCTCACATTCCTGATGAGAAAAGGAAAGCATTGCAACCTAAAAGTGAGAAGTGAATATTTGTTGGTTATTATGAAGATGTAAAAGGTTACAAACCTCTTCAACCACATTGTAGTGAAATTATTATTATAAGAGATGTTAAATTTGATGAAAATATATTGGCTTGCGAGCCTAATTCGGTGTCTATGATTTCTTGGGCCTATGAGCCATCTTAGACGTTTGTGTCTTCTTCTGTTCCTATTTTGGTTTCTTCTTCTTCAAATTATGACAATGAGGATGCAAATCCACCTCTGCCTACACACCTTCCTCTAGATGAGTCCATTGAACCTAAACTTGCAACAACACTATTGCTTCCTAGATGGGTATGTTCAACACGAGAAGGAGTTGGTGATATTGTCATTGATCCTTCATATTAGCGTCAGAAACGTTCACAGTTCCAATGAGCCTCTTCTCTTTTGGCTCAATTTTCAGAGACTCATGATCCAGAGACATTTGCAGAAGCTTCAAGTAATTTATATTGGGATACAACAATGAATGAAGAGTATCATTCTTTAATGGAAACATGTACTTGGGATATTGTACCTCTTCTGAAAGGAAAAAAAAAATTCATATGTAGATGGGTCTAAAGAAATAAGTATGCATCAGATGGAAGTGTTGAAAGACACAAGGCTTGGTTAGTTCCCAAAGGATTCTCCCAAGTTGAATGAATTGATTATAATGAAACATTTTCCCCTGTATGCAAAATGAATTCCATTTGCCTTGTTCATTCCCTTGTTGCCTCACATAACTCAGAGGTTGATCAGATGGATGTTAAATCCTCCTTCTTGCATGGGTATTTGCAAGAAGAAATATGTATGGAACAACCTCTTGGCTATGAAAAGAATTAATCTAGCCTTGTTTGTTTCCTTAATAAATATATTTATGGTTTTAAGAAATCTCCTCGAGCTTGGTATGCCAAAATGGAAAAACTTCTTCTTGATACCATCTTTTCTAGATGTCATTATGACCCTAATGTCTATACCAATAAAGTAAGAAGCCATCTCATAATTCTTGTTATTTGTGTTGATGAACTTATCCTCACTAGTAGTGACTCAAAACTTTTAAAACATGTGTAAACCATCCTTAAGAAGAAATTTGAAATGACATACTTGGGATTCTTTCACTATTTCCTTTCCCTCCAAGTATTGCAAACCAAGGAAGAAATTTTTCTTTCCTAGACTAAGTATGCTTGTGACCTTCTTTGTCGCTTTCACATGGAATATTGTAAACTATCCTTCTCCCTTCCAGTTTGGAGTCAATCTTGTTTCCTCCTGTACTTCTCCCAAAGTTGATGCCACTTTGTACTACCAGTCAGTTGGTAGTGTCTTATACTTGAATCATACCCATCCTAATTTTTCCTTTGTTGTTGGTCTTGTTTCTTGGTATGTGCAAACACCCCATGAAATCCACTGGAAAGCGGTTAAAAGTATACTTTGGTACATCCAAGGTAAAACTCAAATTGGGATACATTACAATTCATGGGGGGATCCTTTATTGGTTGGTTTCATTGATTCAGATTGGGCTGATGACCCTGGTGATCGAAATTCTATTTCATGTAATATTTTCACCCTTGGTTTAGGACCTATCACCTAGGCTTGTAAGAAACAATAGATCATTTCTCTTTCTTCAGAAAAAGGAAAGTACTATGTGGTGATTAATGCAACTCATGAATCCTTGTAGCTTTGAAAAATCATTTCACAGATTGCATTACAGCAACAACATCTAACCATCCTTTGGTGCGACAATCATAGTGCCATCAATATCACCAAAGATCCATCTCATAATCAACACAACAAACACATCGAGCCACACATGCACTTCATACAAAATATCATTCTTGATCGATTTATTAATGTGATCTTCTTCCCTACAAAATATCAAGTTGAAGACATTTTCACAAAATCTCTTACAGAAGCGAAGTTTTCCAAAATTTGATCTATCTTAGGAGTTTACGAAGTTTTCATTAAGGAGGGATAGTCTCTAATGTCTCCTTCCTTCTCGTGTTGTATCATATTTGTAAATCCTTCAATCATATCCCAAGTTGTTCTTAAGGGGGGATGTTAGGATATTTAGACACTTAGGAGTTAGTTAAGATCAACTTGGTCTAATGCGTCATTAGGAAAAAAGTGTGTTTCTTAGTGTGTTTCTGTAGATTTTAACCTTGTACAATATTTACTGCAAACATATTTTTAGTAAAAGAACATAAACGATACAATGGAAAATACAAACATTACACATATATTTTTTCCCTCGAAACCCAAAATAGGAAAAATAGCATATTATATATTCATTCATAGTGATACATTGTTTACAATACAATATACATACATGAGTTTAGGAAGTTGTCAGTAAGGAGGGATAGGATCTAATGTCTCCTTCCTTCTCGTGTTTTGTCATTTTGTAAATCCTTCAATCATATCCCAAGTTGTTCTTAAGGGGGGATGTTAGGATATTTAAACACTTAGGATTTAGTTAAGATCAACTTGGTCTAATGCATCATTAGGTAAAAGTGTGTTTCTTAGTGTGTTTCTATAGATTTTATCCTTGTACAATATTTACTGCAAATAGATTTTAAGTAAAAGAATAGAAAAGATACAATGGAAAATACAAACATTACACAGAGATTTTTCCCCTGGAAACCCAAACTGGGAAAACCAACATATTTTATATTCATTCATAATGATACATTGTTTACAATAAAATATACATATAGTAGCCAGCGACATCCAAAACCCTAACCCAATGACCTGGATTAGTCAAAAACCCTAATTCCTTAACCGAAAATAGAAAACCATCGGCAAAAACCATGTTCCGAAAAAATGCCCAACAATGGACACAAAAATCAAGGCAACATGAAAAAACAAGGAACAAATGTGACACATTTCCTGAGGAAAAAAAATCTCAGGGACATTTCCCCTGAACCCCCGCCCGAGGGATTTTTCCCCCCGAAAACCCCCCTGCATGCCCGACACAACGTAGACACTACTACTTGTGCAAAGAATATAACACATACCCAACAGTTTCTTTATTATTCATTTGTAGTTAGGTAAGCATGATATGATCTCGACATAGAGTGATCCAATGAATCATATTCTCCTCAATCTTAATGGCTATATCATATAATATATGACATGATATTTATAATACAAGGTATAAATATATATAATAAATAAGTAGCTATCTATTATCCAAGGGACACGTCATTTCATGGATGGTCACCATATATTCTCTATATATGGAACACACGTCATTATAATAATACATTGATCATATATCATATCATATTATCTCATATAGAAAAATAAACATAGTATCAGAGAAGGACTGGGCTTGAATCCCTCACCGGAGGCCTGGGAAAATGAGAAAACAACTGGTAGTTGTTTTCTAATCATTTTTTTCATATAACAATGGAAATCCACCAGCAAATATATATGAGAAAATATAAAGGGTTGTGTGTGCCAAATGCAGAGGGATTCCACTCACTATCAAAGCTATAGGGAGGTCAATGGAAGGCACAACTTATCCACAAGAGTGGGAAGTGGCATCCCATAGGTTTCCAATCACTGACAGCCTAAAGTTGAGTTACGATGCACTTGGAAAATACAGTGTTAATTTGCAATTGTCCTTTCTATGCGTGGCTGCCTCCTTCTGAATATACCAAATTGTTCATGTGGAATCTAAAATGATTTTGTTGTGGATAGAAGAAGGTATGCTTGCAGGCTACAACCCATTTGATATGGGAAGGATTTACATGGACCTTCTAGTAGACCATCGTTTGATCGAACCAACGATGAAAAGCATCCACGGGAGTGTGTTATGATTCAAGATCCACGACATCATCTGTAATTTGGGAATACAAATTGTGGAGGAGGAAAAAGGTTTTTACTTCCATGTAGGAAATGATTTAACATCATTTCTTGAAAATTCATGCATGGGGCGCACTTAGATTTTATTGAAGAACCAAAAACTGAGTTCCCTTCCGGAATCATTGAGAGGCCCAGAAATATGTTCATGGTTAATGAATGCAAACGAAAATTTTACCAAAATGTCGAAATGGGTGATTGGGAGTATGATCTCTCTTAGGGTTCTGGATCCAAGTGGCACATCTCTCTGGTCAGTTCCTAACAATGTGGGGGATTTGAAACAACTAGTATGTCTAAGGTTAATTGATGTTCCTATCAAAAGGATACCTCCATCTCTGGTAAATCTGAGATTTGTAATATTTACCGTACAACATCTCAAGGCTTACGTCTTTGCAGAGCTGGACATGGGTGCATGTTGCAGCAATTTATCTCTCATTTAACAATATCAACATGAGTATTTGGTGTGGATTGATCAAGATGGACATAAAAAGTAGTGAAAAACCCTCTTAGTCGAGATCACATGAAGCTTGTGTCAATGTTTTGATGTTTGAGGTAGCATCATCAGACATTCTCACCAGAGGGTTCTATGTGGACTAGAAGGGGGGGATGTAGAATTCATCCTAACGTGCCTCAGATGGTCAGATGAAGGAACCAAGACATTGGTTTCACTAGGAAAACTCAATATGTCTTGGGGGACAATGGTTCCATGAGGGAACCTCGATGTGTCCTAGAGATGTTTGAGGTAGCATCATGAGAAATTCTCCTTGGAGGTTCCTATATGGACTAGTAGGAGGGAATGTGGACTTCATCCTGACATGCCTTAGATGGTCAGATGAAGGAAACAAGACATTGGTTTCACGAGGAAACCTCGATATGTCTTGTGAGACATCGGTTCCATGAGAGAACCTTGATATGTCTTAGACATTGGTTTCATGAGGAAACCTCTATATGTCAAATATGGTCCAAGATGACTTAGCTTGATCAACACCAAGGGAATGGACACCCCTTGTAGGATGAGCTAGCTCAATTCTTGTGGATATCAACTACATCTGTGACATGGTACAGAAGGGAGTAGTGAAGCTCTAGTACATCTCCACCGAAGAGCATATAGAAAATATTATGATGAATCCCTTATCCAAAGGGAAGTTTGTATACTTCATGGACAAGGTGGTTGATCTAGGTGGATATTGGTGGCCACCCACCTATTCCAACTAGCTCCTCATGTCCATTTTTGTTCAGCACGTCCTTCTATAATGATTTATCATTTGAGTTCTATACTTTTGGAGCTATCTAAAGCCTCACACATTCTCCAGGTGGATAAGGGTGGCCTCTCGCCTAATCCAACTGGCTTATTTTGTATGTTTTCATGTCAGCACATCTTGTTGTACTTTTAGGGCTGTTTTGGGGCCCTAAACATTGTTTTTTTGGGTCACCTCTGTCAGAATGTAGACGGATTTAGATTTTGATGGTGGAATGTGTAGTTATCTGAAATACCTTTCCAACAAGCTATCATGCGCCTAAAACTGAGGTTGTATGCAAAAGTTACGACCCTGGGAAGTTGAGGTACCAAATTACACCAACTTACCCATAGGGGCCACATGACTTTTGGCATTTCACCTTCTAGGGTTAGGTTTTTGGATGTCTAGGGTTTTGGAATTCATGAGTAATATGAAAAGGGCCTCTAGAGCCTCATTGTAATCCATTCTGGTTGGACGGATACATGTTGTAGCTACAATCTCTTCTCAGAGATAGCTACCACCATTCAAGCAAGTTTCAGTTCTACATTTTTACAGTTTCAGCCTATTTCATTATTTAATAAAAGATATTGTTCACTAGATATTTGTGTTATTCTTCCTATCTCTATGTTTATTGTATTCAGTTTTTTAATTAGTTCGTTTCACTCCTAAATCCGGATCAGTGGTATTAGAGCAGTCTACTCTTCATTTGTTTTTCTTCGTGCATGTCCCTGACAAGGTTTGGGTACAAGAAGTTGGGACTCGAACCAATCGATCCATTACTATATCGGTCATGTCGAGCTCGAAAAAAACCCATGGGAGATGAAAATAAATATGATGGATTAGGATATCCTATTAAAATGTTTCTCGAGGAATCCCTCGATGACAAAGGAACGAAATGATGGAAAAATTCATGCATATCCTTTGATGGTTGGCCATGAGAGAAGCATCTTCATCAAGCGTCCATGCAACCCCCTTCAAGGTACAGGTAAATTTTGATATTCCATTATTTGAAGGTCTAATAGATGTGGATGTTGTAGATAAATGGTTGAATCTGCTCAAAGGATATTTTTCGGTCCACAAGTTTTCTGATATGGAAAAGATCACTTTTCAACTCCTCAAGGTCATTCCTCATGTTAAATACTGGTGGGATACTTACTTTGAGAAAAGGATCGTGGAGGAATCTGCAATTTTTGCGGTGGACCCTACATGGGATTCCTTTCGGGATGTCATTAAAGAACAATACTACCATGTTGGAAGCTATGAGGACCAGTACACCGGATGGACCACCCTATGTCAAGAAAGGAACGAGATCGTACTAGACTTCACCAATATTTTCCATACCCTACACACCAAATTAGGTATCAAATATTTTGAGCGTCATCTGGTGCTCAAATACCACAGTTGTTTTCATAGATACATTCAAACAGAAATGGAGTTCCTGGAAATCGCCTCAATGAGCACGGATTATAGATACATTGTCAAGATCGAGTCGAAATTTAAGCAGAAACAGCGAGAGTTTGGATATGAAAACCCCTCACAGCCGAAGTAGGGAAAATGCAAACCCAACCCACATAGCAAGGGACCAAGTCGAGATGGTATCCCTCAGGAAAATCCATCCAAGTCACAACACAAGAAGGACAATGAGAAGACGAAGAAGGACATGGGAAAATGGTGTGAGTACCATAAAAGTTCTTGGAACAACACCAACGAATGTCACTCCAATAAGTCCCTCGTGGCTGAGGTGAAGGATTTCGATTCAAAGGCTGATTTTGATTCTAAGTCAAATCCTGAAGGAGGGAAATGGATTATCGATGTTGAACCCAGTGCCACAGTCACTACCACCAAATTCCAGCCAAGTGAACTAGAAGAACCAAAGGAAGGGGAATGCCTCTTTCACTCGCATATGTGGGTCAAGGCGGCTCTGATTCATTTCATTGTCGATAACGGTAGTCAGAAGAACTTGATTTCAGCAGAGATCGTCAAGCGGTTGGAACTTCCAATGACACCGCACCCATATCCCTACACCATCGGTTAGCTTCGTCAAGGAAGAGATCTTTGTGTCAGCCAACAGTGTCATCTTCCCTACAACATCAAGCCTTTCAAAGATGAGGTACTATGTGATATTTCTCCCCTTGAAGTTTGTGATGTTATTTTAGGACAACCATATTTGTGGAAGCGTCATGTTGTGTATGAGTCTAGACCCCACAATGTTATTATTACTTTGGGTAGACATTTGTACATGATCCCAGAGGTGGCACCGCCTACTGTTATTTCTTTAATCTCTGCTAAGCAATGCTATAAGGTCATTTCACAGACCAGGAAGTTGGTCTTCTTTGTGATCCGAGCTCACAGTAAGAAGAAGTTCGTCGCCACATCTGTGACCTCTACACAATGCCTCTCTTTCTAGCAGAAGCAAGTGGACGGGATCGTGGAAGAATACAGAGACATCTTCGCCTCACCTACAGGGGTACTGACACACTGCTAAGTCAAGCATCCCATTGATCTAACCCCTAACGCACCTCTACCTAATGGTCCAGTTTATCGACACTCACTGATGGAAAATGACGAAATCAGGCATCAGATCCAAGAGCTTATTCAAAAGGGGCACTTCAGACCCAACTCCTCTCCTTGCAGAATCCCTATTGTACTGGTGTAGAAGAAGGATAGGACTTGGTGACTCTGCATTGATTACAAATCCTTAAACAAAATCACAATCAGGAACCGCTACCCCATTCCGAGGATTGATGACCTTCTTGACCAACTCAAGGGGGGAAATTTCTTCAGCAATATCGACCTAAATTTTGGCTAATGCTAGGTTCCCATTGAACCAAATGATGTCTGAAAGACAACCTTCAACTCTATAGAAGGTATCTATGAATGGCTAGTCATTCCCTTTGGCTTAACAAATGCACCAGCCACTTTCATGAGGTTGATGGATGATGTATTGAGATCCTTCACCAACTCCTTTGTGGTATTATATTTGGATGACATCCTCATCTTCAACAGAACATGGGATGAGCACATGTGGCATATTCAGCAAGTTTTGAGCACTCTATGACAGCACAAGAGTTATGCCAACTTGGAAAAATGCTCTTTTGGCATGAACATGGTCCAATACCTGGACTACATTTTTTATGAGCATGGGGTACATGTTGATCCAGCTAAGATCCAATTCATCCGTGACTGGAAAGCCCCAACCACACTGACCGAGCTTCAGATCTTCTTGAGACTATCCAATTTCTACCGACGGTTCGTGTTGGGATTCTCTCATATTGCATGGGCCCTTAGCCAGGTGACCAAGGGAAGTGGTAGGGCCAAGTTCATGTGGGGTAAGGATCAACAATGAGAATTCAATGATCTGAAACATCATTTGTGCTCAGCTCCAGTACTCTCCTTTCCTGATCTGCAACAACCATTTGAGATTGAAACTGATGCATCTGACTATGATGTGGGTGCAATTCTCACTTAGCATGGGCATCCTATGGCATACCATAGTGAGACACTTCGATACTATCTGAAAATACCCCAACTATGACAATGAAATGTATTCCATTGTTAAATCCTTTCGTAAATGGAAAAATTACATTCTGGGGAAAGAGACTATCATACACACTGATCACAAGCCTTTGCAGTTCATACAGACACAAGGGAAATTGCAGAATGACCGCCATCAGAACTGGTCCACCTACCTACAACAGTTCCATATCAACATCAAGTATAAGACAAGTATCTCCAATCATGTTGTTGACTACCTCAGTCGGCCACCTGTGGTTGCACTCACCACTGTGCTCCAGTCCTATAGGCATGAAGCATCGGAGTGGCCTGAACTTTATCATCAATATTCAGACTTTGCCACCACATATCAGCTCTTGGTTACATTCACCACTGTCATTGATTTTCACATTCAGGATGACCTCTCATGCCACCTAGTCCATATCTATGTTCCTACAAGCGAGTGTTCAAATCTGATTTGGGAATCCCACTACAGTTAGGTGGTAGGACATTTTGGCATAGAGAAAATTGTGGTAGTTCTTTAGAAACATTTGTATTGGCCAAAACTTTGATAGGACGTCAGCAAGTATATGAAATCTTTCACTGCCTCCACCATTTCCAAGTTTTCCATAAAGAATCAAGGCTTATAAGCCCTTCTTCCTATTCCCGAGAATTCATGGGAATCCATCTCAAAGGATTACATGTCTGGTTATCCGTCCACCAAGCACAGGAATGACTGTCTGTTTGTGGGCGTTGATCAGTTTTCAAAGATGGCCATCCTCACAGCTTGTAATAAGAATTTCATAGCGACAGATACTGCAAATATCTTCTTCGAACGAGTTTGGATCCACTTTTGGATACCACAGATCATCATCTCTGACCGAGACAGCAGGTTCCTCAGCATCTTTTGGTCAATTCTCTGGTCTCTATTGGAGACCAAGCTCACAAAATCCATTGCTTTCCACAACCAAATCGATGGCCAAACTGAGGTCTTCAATTGGATAAATATGCTCATCCTGTGCATGTACAATTATAAGCATCCTAGTACATGGGACGAGAGTCTCCCATATGTCCAATACATCTACAATAGGGCTCTCCATAGTTCCACTAGACATAGCCCATTTCAGGTGGGTATGAGATTCCAACCCTTGCAACCCATTGATGTTGCACTTCCTCTTGCCACCGCACAGACAAACTCTTCCCCTGATCATTCTCCGATCAACAAATCCACCATATTTATTGAGCGGATTCAGCACATTTTCCAACAGGTCCAGGAGAGTTTGCATAAATCCAATGATAACTACAAGTAGCGCCATGATCAACACAGGGTACCACACCAGTTTTAGGTTGGCGACAAATTTTGGTTACATTTGTAGAAGGAGCGTTTCACTGGGCCCCATCGGAAGCCTCGCCCACTTTGTTATGGGCCTTACACTATCACCAAGGTTGTGGGTAGCAATGATTTTGAGCTCACCATTCCACCCTTCCTTAGTCTACATTTAGTGTTCAATGTGGACCTCCTTTGACCATATTTTCCACCGTTATTGGACACCTATGAGCTCGCCGAACAAATGACACCAACAGACCTCAACCCTGATTGTATGGAACAAGCATCCACCAATCAGATCGTGGGCACACAGGTCAAGGGCACTCACCAACATCAGATCCATCTTTATTGGGTTGTCAAGGCAGGGAAACTCCTACACCAAGGAAAGTGGCTCACCCAGAGCCAAATCCAGCAGAATTTTCCTCACCTAATGGGGGAACTCAACGCAATGGAGACCATTTCTTCCTAGGGGGGAGGATTGATCCAGGTGGATATTGGTGGCCACCCAGCTATTCCAACTAGCTCCTCATGTCTGTTTTTGTTCATCACGTCCTTCTGTACTGCTTTATAATTGTGAGTTATACACTTATGGGGTTGTCTGAAGCCTCACACATTCTCCAAGTGGATACAGGTATCCTCTCACCTAATCTAATTGGCTTATTTTGCATGTTTTCATGTCAACACATCTTGTTGTACTTTTAGAGATGTTTTGGGGCCCTAAACATTGTTTTTTTGTCTTTCCACAATCAAAATGTAGACAGAGTCAGAGTTTGATGGAGGAATGTGTAGTTCTCTGAAATACCTTTCCAACGAGCTATCACATGCCTAAAATAGAGGTCGTATGCAAAAGTTACGACCCTAGGAAGTTGAGGTACTAAATTACACCAACTTACCCATAGGGCCCACATGACTTTTGGCGTTTCACCTTCTAGGGTTAGGTTTTTGGATGTGTAGGGTTTTGGAATTCATGAATAATATGAAAAGAGACTCTAGAGCCTCATTGTAATCCATTCTTCTCAGACGAATGCACGTAGCAACCACATCTCTTCTCAAATATAGCTACCACCATTCGAGCAAGTTTCAGTTCTATAGTTTTACAGTTTCATCCTATTTCATTATTTAATAGAAGATATTGTTCACTGTATGTTTGTGTTATTCTTCCTATCTTTGTGTTTATTGTATTCGGTCAATTAATCAGTTATTTCTGCTCCTAAATACGGATCACTGGGGCTTGTGGAGATTACTCCTTTGGCTAAGAGGGAGTGTTGATGTTTCAGCATCAGGCAGACATTCTCCCAGGATTGGTCATGGTTATTTTACCAGTGGTGAATGGCCCAAGTGTAGTCTTCAAAGAACAAAAGACTCAATGTTTTAGTGTTCCTCCAGTGTGTGGAAACATCAGGAAGACTTTCACCCACATGGGTGTACTTGTAATGAATGTCTCTAGTAAGCATCGAGAATACCTTCTTCTAGATTGTGTTGTAGACCAAGGTAGATAGGATACATTTATCACAAATGTGTACTTATGGTAAATGGGCTGAGGCGTAGTCCTTCCTTGAACATGACAAGGAATAATATGGACTCAAGGTGCTTGAGGTGATTTTCGTGTATCAGTTAGCATCAGGTTGGCATTCACTCACATGGGTGTACCTCTGGTGAATGACCCTGGTGGTGTTTTATCCTACTCATGGTGATTTGACAAGGAATGATAAAGACTCAAGATGTTAGATGATATCACATGCGGACCCAGAGTGAGCATGATCTCAAAGAGAGTCAATTGGCTCATAGGGAGAGATGTAGAGGGAGTTTCCCCTCGGTTCAAGTGGGAGAGAGACATATCCCAAGACTAACATACATGTGTCATGAGTCTAGGGAAAATTTTGTATACTTCCAAGACAAGATTAGCATGATGAAGAATGTCTCCCTCATTGAGAGGGAGTGTTGATGTTTGGACAACATTAGGAAGACATTCTTATATATATATATATATATATATGACATGATATTTATAATACAAGGTATAAATAAGTAGTTTGTGACATCCCCCAAAATAAAGTATTTTTGAAATTTAAAAATTTGTTAGAAAATTATGTTGTTTTTAGTAAATTCGAATTTGGAATTTTTTTGCCATTTATGGCAATTCCGAATTTCAAATTTAATAAAGTGTAATTAATTATTATGATTTTTGGGAAGAGACCTGATTTGACCCAACAGTCTATTTGACTATGACACTTGTATGTAAAAAAAATATTGTTTTAATTATTGCAGGAGGAAAAATGGAACAACCATGTTAAATTTAGCTAACCATGACTCCATGAGTGGGGAACATGATGGAACTACCTCTGGGCTGATTGTTACAAGTGGAAAATCAGGGATTTGGCCATTGGCAGCCCCTAAAAATAAGGGATTTAGAAAATATGGAAAAAATCCCAAGGGAGGGAAGAAAGACCTAGGCAAAAAAGATTGTTTTTGATAAATAGCATATGTGAGGAGGCAGGACGTTACCTAGTATGCGGGGAAAAGGAACTACTGTATACTTGTTGTTATGAACAATGAATATGGAGTGTGAGGCAAGGAGATGACTACAGATAGAGGAAACATTGTTGAAGAGGAGATTTCAAGTTTTCCATCATGGATTCATGGTCAGGCTAGGGGGTGAACCAGGCAAGTGATTTGGCTGCCATGTTCTACGGTTGGGAGGAACGTGGTCGTTCCCTTTGTCTTTCAGCGTATTATTCCAGATATGTTATTTTTGTCCCTTCTCTGGATGAATGTTATATAAATGGGTATCTGATAGACTACAATCTGTAAATTCTATTTAGGACTATTGTTATGGATAAAACCTGGATGAATATTTTATAACTGGATATCTGGTAGACTACAATCTGTAAATTCTATTTAGGACTATTGTTATGGATAAAACCTGGATGAATGTTTTATAACTGGATATCTGATAGACTACAATTTGTAAATTATGGTTATTGTTATGGATAAAAATCTGGTTGAATGTTGTTGAACTCTACATTCAATCAAAGGAAACTTGTAGGTTAGTTCTGGATGAATGTTGTTTTATTGAATATACTAGTTGAAAGGATATACATTAGATTCTGTAGATTTCAATTCCTGATATGATGAGATAAAAACTATAGAATGAACCTCGCCTTATCATCGTATTTACTGAGAAAGGTTAGCTACAAGAGAAATGTGGTTGGAATCGAATCGCAGAGACATATAAGTCTACATATGCACATGTAGGTAACTTGATACAGAACCAAGGTAATAAGAAGGAAGTCTGTCATGTAGCTATTAAACTAGAATTCGAATCAAAGTTATGTATGGTGGAAATTTAAGATCTGTGTACACATACATATAGAAGTACAAAATTCATAATTGCATATATAGATATATTTAGAGATATACATATCTATATTACAGTTGGAAATAGAACATAATATATATGTATATGTATATCAAGCATGCGAATTATAGAAGATTATGTTTCAATAAAGTTATTGTATATATATGTGTGTGTGTGTGTGTGTGTGTTCATAATAAAAGGGGGTGATTAGATCTAGTGACAATACATAAAGTTATGGAATTAAAAAATTCAAAGGGTCAACTCCTACAAAGATCTGTGATTAAATACTAGAGGCGTGAGGGTCGACGAAACTCAAAGACTACCTGGGGATCCCGCAAACAGAGTATACATTTATCTGGAAATATAATAAACTGGTTGACCAAGAAGTATAATAGCTTGACAGTAATGAAAGAAAGAGCTAATTAACAATTTTGATTCCAATGTCAAACCCTGGAAATTTAAAACAGTATGTAAAATCTTGGAAATAACATAAATGCACAGCCTGGAAATTTAATTACAAAACCGTTCGTGTATTTGACAATAACCAGGACCTTGTAGCCATTCTAAAAACCCTAATTATATCTTACACAAGTGTACCAATAGGAATGGACCGATTGGTCACTTACAGGGAGGTCGACTTCAAAGTTATTCATTACAAAGTTAAGGATACAACCCTTAGGGCTCCTCTGTTAAATAAAACAACCATTTACGATAGCTAAATCATGCACCATAAAAGTCTGGCATCTCTACCCATGATGATTATATTCGAATTGAAGCACTTAGCGGAGGCTGTAAGGAATTGAGACGCTAAGTTAGAACCCAATTACCTTTTCCTTTTATGGAATGACTCCGATTCGAGTGCATGTGGGTGCGCAATCCCTGCGAGGAAACACAACAGTAAGAGAATGAGAAAACAATGGAATTCTGAAACGGACTAGATTAAAAGAAAAGTCTAAACAACATTTATGCTACGGAAAAACTTGAATATGCATCATTACTTAACTTATGCTCAGAGTCAGATGAAGTACCACGTGGTCGGGGAGGACTCCCACAGAATGGAAGGGAAGGTGGGTCAAGGTCAGACTGATGGGTACCTCACAAAACAGTAGGAGGTCCCATCATTAGATGAATGAAAACCATTCATTAAAAAATTATCAAAGAACTGTAAACTTTTAAATGACTTAAAACCATATAGAGGTCCTACTCTACCTCCGAACAACTGACACAACCAACACTAATAAACCAAATGAGGAAGTTAAAAAAATTCGAGATACTGGGAAGCCAAGTATCGTACAACGCGCAGAGAATAACCCTAATCTCTGAATAGTAAAGAACAAACAATTTATATGACAGAAAAGATCTCAGGAAGGTTGGGAATCCATAAAGACTCAACACCTTGAAAAATACGATTTTGGTCATACCGAAAACCCAGTAGCAATCGGTAGAAAACGACTGATGATTCCCTACTATTTAAGCCTCGAGTTACATTTTTGGCCATAATGTTAATACACGGAGAACCCCCTATATATATATATATATACTAAATCACTCAAGATTTAAAGGGGAGTCTTCATAGAATACGGAAGAAAAGAATTTACGAAATGACAGGATCGACCTCAATCAAAACCTCACCCCAAAATCTTACAAACAAGTGTTAAGTCGTTACCAAGGTTTTCGACAGTCAGAAAGATACATTTAAATTCCTTATATACTTCTAGACAAGGAAACTTCACAGGTTAACGAAGTCACGAGTATAGAGAACGCTTACCTTTCAAAGTCTACCACCAGAGTCTCTCGATGCATTCCAGTATCGAAGAGAGTCTAGCATTTCCCTGGCCAACTGTTCATTTGGGCTGAGAATCACAGAGTGTGTGTGACCAAACCCTATATTCACACAAGACTGGGACGAGACCCAGAAACAATACTAGAAATAAAATGTTCCCGATGGTCCTAATTATGGATGAGTAAAGAACATGGGTCGAGGCCATGTGACCGGCCTGAGGTGGTGATAGCAAGGTGGGAACAAAGACCGAACATTAACCTTGGGAGTACGCCACCAACCCTCTAATTGGTATCATAGGGGGTCTTTAAGTCATGCCAGTATGTTCCTGCCACTCTACTTAAATGCTCAATATGGAGGGGATTAAATACAGATGAGTTAGGTTGATACCGTGCCCTTTGGTCGTTCTAGTTGTGATTGGACCTTTAATCCTAGCCCCTTAGCTACCTGTACACTATTATCTAGTTTATATTCCACCGAAATCATAACTGTGTCCCTTTTGTTAAACGAGTAATCCCTAAGTGTTAGTGTTATCTTAAAGTAAGTACCGCGATATCTAGGTATATCTAGATTATTATGAGTTAGGTGGCACACGATGGAAAATTTGCACAACTTGGAAAGGATCCTTTAGGGTATAGAGTCAATGTTATAGGCTCGTGCATGAGCTTATTTGTTAGATAGGAGTGTTAATATTCGAGTCCTAAATGTATACTACAGTATAGTTGGATATATACTTAGATAATTAATATCTATGGGTACAATATGTGTGTTGAAGAGATGTACCAGAAATTTATAGAGGGAGGTCCTTTATAAAGTTGATTGTTACCTTAAAATGGCAGAATTCAAATTTGTAATCAAAATGAACATTACTACTCCTTAATTATGAAGTTTTGTAAGCGAAAGGGAGGTTAATACCCCTTAGTAAAAAAAATGTTTTTTATGTCAAATTAGAGGTATATTACATATGGTATCAGAGGAAAGGTTTACAACACTTGGGCCTTGAAGAGGGCCATCTGATTTACTTAAGCATATAATTTTATTTATGTAAAACTAATAAACCTTTATTTTTACAAACAAAAATCCTTTTTTCTTTTGTGTTAATCATGGCAGCACAGGATGACGGGGAAATCATAATCGATGGAAATCCTGAACAAAGACTTCCTGAAATTCAGAGATAAAATAGTGACGGAAGATCACCTACTAAAGTTCTGGAAACAATGAGGAATCTCATCGTCAAACTGTAGGTTTTCAAAGATAACAATGAAAAACTGAAGAAAGCTCAGTAGGAACAATAGGAAATTAATGAAGTCTTGTTGGGCAGTATAGTGACAAAGAAAATCCCAAAGGATGATAACTACGACAAAGAATTTAGCAAGAGGGCTTCCAAGAACTCTGGACCTGAAACAGAAAAAGGAGACAGTTCGTCTGAAGGTACACCTTCAGTTGAGGACAAAACAAAAACAGATAGAAAGAGAAAACAAGTAGACCACCTTGAAGGAGAATTCAAGAAAATTAAACCATCTACCTTTGATGGAGAATCCAGAACAGGAGAAGAATTTGAGGCATGGTTATTGGACATCAAAAATTACTTCTAGATATATAACTATTCCAGCAATATGAAGGTCAGAATGGCCATTTACAATCTGAAAGGGAAGGTCAGCATTTGGTGGCAAGACCTGAAATTGGCCAAGGGCCTAAAGGAGAAACAAATGGAATGGTCTGACTTTAATAAATATTTCAAGAAACAATACCTATCTGAAATCTACTATGAAAGGAAAACGAAAGAATTTTACGAGTTAAGACTTTGACAGATGACGATGGAGGACCTTATAAATAAATTCCTTGAATTAATAAGGTTCGTACCTTACATTCGGGAGGATAAGGTAAAAGTCCAGCGATTCTTAAGTTGTTTACCACGGTCCTACAGGGACAAAATTGAGTTTGACAACCCCAAATCCTTGAGTGAAGTATTCAAGAAAGAACGAATGTGCTATGACCAGTATAAACAATGGACAGAGTTTCCCAAAGCCTGGAAGGATAAGAAACAAGATCGAATGAACCAACGGAAGAAGGGATACTAGCTAGCTCCTTATCAGAATGCAGCAAAAATATTTCCGAGAAAATATTTTCACTCCAACCATCTAAATACACAAGGAAGGTAAACCGGTAAATCTGGGAACGAAGAATTTTGGGGACAACCCCCATGAACCATTAAAGTGTTGGGAATGTGGAGAGCCTCATTTAAGGAGGAACTGTCCACGTTTAATTTCAGCAAACAGAACTGTTGTTCATAATTTTCAAGAAGCCTCGGCGGTGGGTGACATGGGCAGAAGCCTGCATCGGATAAATGCAGCCATGGATGGCCAACAAGCTGACCACCAGTCCTCTGTGGTAGAAATCGAAGGGAAAATCAATAACACTCAAATTTTTGTTTTAATTGAACCTTGAGCTACGTTAAGTTATATTACTCCTGATGTAGTAGAGTCAAATAAAATTAAGAAACCGAAGCACGTAAAATCATGGCTGTTACAACTAGCAATAGGAACTAAAAGGAAAGTAGTTGACTTTATTTATGATTTCGAGTTCAGCTTAGACGGTCAAAACATAAGAAGAAATTTGAACATCCTACCACTAGGATCTTATGATATGATTATCGGAATGGATTGGCTGGAAAAGAACAAAGTAGTACTAGATTGTTATACAAAGACACTTAACTATAAAGACGATTATGACACTACTAGAACAGCCCAAGGTATACCAAAACCTGTATCAATTAGACAAGTTTCAGCGATGCAATTCAAGAAATCTATGAGAAAGGGATGTCAAGTTTATGCCATCCAAGTAACAAATCTATTAGAAAAAGGAGATAAGCCAAAGTTAGAAGACTTTATTGTCCTACGAGAATTCATAGACATGTTTGTGGATGAGATACCGAAATTACCTCCTAGAAGGGAAATAGACTTCTCCATAGACCTACTACCTGGTTTAGCCCCTATCTCAAAAGCACCTTACCGAATGAGTTTACCAGAATTGACAGAATTAAAAATACAATTACAGGAATTGTTGGACAAAGAGTATATCAGACCTAGTGTTTCACCATGGGGGGCACTAGTCCTCTTTGTGAAAAAGAAAGACAACACTCTAAGACTTTGTATCGATTATAGACAATTGAATAAAATGACTATTAATAACAAGTACCCCTTACCGAGGATAAATGATCTGTTTGATCAAGTAGGTGGGGCCAAGATATTTTCAAAATTGGATTTATGATCCGATTATCATCAAGTTAGGATAAAGGATGAAGATATAAAAAAAACAGATTTTCGAACAAGATATGGACACTATGAATTCATAGTCATACCTTTTGGAATCACTAACGCACCATCCACGTTTATGTGCCTGATGAACAGTATTTTCAGTCAATACTTATGTTAGAAAAACAGGACTGTGGAGCAATAAAATAAAACAAATGCAGAAACAAAACATAGAAGATACACAATACAATAGAGACACATATTTACGTGGTTCACCCAGTGTGGGCTACATCCACCAGAGAAATTGTCAAGTCCTTCCTTTATTACTATCCAGCATATGAAGGAATACAACCTACAACAAACCCGTTGTAACTTCCTCTTCTTTCTCTCATAGTCTCCTATCTCATAATACAATATTCGCCATCAACCATAGCTGCAATACATTTCCCTCATAAAAGAGGGTTTCCTTCTAGGGAAAAAAACCCTAACATAATCTTTGTCGTTAGATCTGTGACCTTATAATGAACGGTCTAGATTTACAATGAAATTACAATATACATTTACAAGGCAATTTTTCCTTATGGGGACGCTGGGGGCTCGCTTGCCCCCAGTCGGGGAGATAGCCCCCCCGAACCCCATAGAGGGGGTACCCCCCCTTTGCACTCCCCCACGTGGAAGAGTGTACATACTTCTTGGGTGTAAATACTTCATGGGGTAGAAACACGACTGAAAGTAAAAGACCTCTAAATCAGGAAGATAATCAGGCTCCAAACCAAAAATCTCCCACTTGGAGACTGATCTCAACAACTCCACCGCTATTGTATATGCTGGACTCTGAACCTTATTGGACCTGGAAAATTTCTCATCTTCATTTTCATTCTTGAAGACCAATTGAAACTGAGCAGGAACTCAGTTTCTCCCTGGTTACTCCCTTTGTTAACATGTCTGCAGGATTCCGGCTAGTGTGTATCTTTTCCAACTTCAAATGTCCATCTTCCAAGGCAGATCATATGAAGTGGTACCTCAACCGTATATTCTTAGTCTTCAAATGGAAGGTCGAGTTCTTTGAAAGATGAATGGCACTCTCACTGTCACAGTACAACTTGTTATTCTCTTGTTTCTTTCCTAATTCCTCCATAAACCTCTGTAACCAAATCATCTATTTACTAGCCTCTATAGCAGCAACATACTTTGCCTATGTTGTTGAAAGTGCAACAACCTTTTGCAGTTTTGAAATCCAACTTACTATTGTTCCACCTATAGTAAACACATACCCTGTGGTACTCCTCCTGCTATCTTTATCACCTTCCATATCTAAATCAACATATCCTTGTAGAACTGTTT
>ML779427.1:480625-500380 GCA_009831015.1 Picea engelmannii
TACATTTCCCTCATAAAAGAGGGTTGCCTTCTAGGGAAAAAAACCCTAACATAATATCTATCGTTATATCTGTGACCTTATAATGAACGGTCCATATTTACAATGAAATTACAATATACATTTACAAGGCAATTTTTCCTTCGGGGGCTTCGCCCCCAGACCCCACAGAGGGGGTACCCCCCCTCTGCACTCCCCCACGTGGAAGAGTGTACATACTTCTGGGGTGTAAATACTCCATGGGGTATAAACACGGATGAAAGTAAAAGACCTATGAATCAAGAAGATAATTAGGCTCCACAACCAACAACTTAGACAAGTTCATACTAGTATTTATCGATGATATTCTTCTCTATTCTGAAACGGAGGAAGAACATGAAGAACACTTAAGAATAGTTTTCAAAACATTGAGGAAACACAAACTATACGCCAAATTTGATAAGTGTGATTTTTATCAAAAGAAAATACAATATCTAGGACATGTAATTTCAGCAGAAGGCATTGTCGTCGACCCTGAGAAAATAAAAGCCATCATGGAATGGCTAGTACCTAAGGATGTAGTGGATATCCGGTCATTCATGGGAATCACCAAATATTATTGCAGATTTATAGAGGGGTTTTCCAATATAGCCTACCCCATCATGTCATTACAAAAGAAAGGGACCAAGTTTAACTGGTCACAGAAGTGTTAAGATAGTTTTAATAAGCTGAAGGAATTATTGACAACTGCACTCATATTGAAGATAGCAGACCCAGATAAATACTTCATCGTATGTGTTGATGCGAGTAAAGAAGGACTAGGTGGTGTCCTAACTCAAGAAGGACACGTGATTTGTTATGAGTCCCAGAAATTAAAAGAACATGAGCGAAATTATGTCACTCATGACTTAGAATTGGCACCAGTAATACATGCCTTAAAAATGTGGTGACACTACATAATGGGCAGAAAATTTCTACTATTGACGGATAATAACAGTGTGAAATATTTATTTAGCCAACCAGATCTTAATGCAAGGAAAGCAAGATGGCTAGCCTTTTTGAGCAAATACGACTTCAAGGTCAGACATATCAAGGGTAAGAAAAATAAGGTAGTAGACGCTTTGAGCAGAAGAGTCCATGGGTTATTTGAGATAAATATCAGCAGGGCAGAAAGTGACCTGGAACAAAGAATAAGGATGGCAGGTATTAACGACGAAAATTACACTAAGCTAATGGCAGAATTAGAAAATAGTACCGCAAACTCAGATAAACCAGATCTAAGTATTGACAAGAAGAGACTATTACGATTTAAAAACAGACTTTACATACCAGATTTAGTAGAGTTAAATTTAATAGTCTTAGACGAAGTGCATAAGAAACCGTATTCTGGCCATCCAGGATACTAGAAAACAATAAAAACAATTAGAAAATTATTTTACTGACCTAATATGAAGGGAGAAACAACAGAATACTTGGCTAGGTGCCAATATTGTCAGCAGGTTAAGGCCGAACACTAGCATCCAACCAGCCTATTACAGCCATTACCAGTGCCCGAATGGAAATGGGAGACCATATCGCTGGACTTTATAACAAGTTTGCCTAAAAATAAAAAACATAATGATTCTATTATGGTTGTAATCGATAAACTCAGTAAGTCTGCACACTTTATTCCTGTGAAATCTACTTTTAAAGCTATAAACATCGTTGAAATATTTATGAAAGAAATTTTTAGACTGCATGGTATTCCTAAAATGGTGATCTCAGATAGAGACGTAAAATTTACATCCACTTTTTGGAAAGAATTGTTTGCAAGGCTAAATACTAATTTGAATTTCAACACTAGTTACCATCCACAAACGGATGGACAAACTGAATGAGAAAATCATATCGTAGAAGATATGATCTGCATGTACGTAAGAACAAAACTGAGTAAGTGGGAAGACTACCTATACCTGGTAGAATTCGCATATAACAATGGGTACCAAACTTCGGCTAAATTGATCCCCTTCGAGGTACTATATGGCAGAAAGTGTATGACACCAATTATTTGGGACGACATGGTTGACAGACTCATGGTTGGACTAGAAATCCTCCCAGAAATGGAAAGTATGGTAATAAAGGTGCAACAGAACTTAAAGGAGGCACAGGACAGACAAAAAAGTTATGCAGACCAGAAAAAAAGACACTTGGAATTTCAAGTGGGAGATCATGTTTACTTAAAATTCAAAGCCCGAAAGAGTTCACTAAAACTCATGAACTGAGCCAAGTTGGCACCCAGGTTTTGTGGGCCCTTTGAGATATTAGCTCGAATTGGACCCGTAGCTTACCAACTTTCACTTCCAGCTAATCTAAGATTACATAATGTATTTCATGTTTCCTTGTTGAAAAATTATGTACATGACCCTACTCATATGATTGATTGGAACTTGGTTCAGGTGGAACCAGAAGGCGAGTTCTAGGTGGAACCCCTGTGCATTCTGGACCGAAGAGAAATAGCACTTCGGAACAGAGCCGTCACTCAGGTAAAATTGCAATGGAAGCACTTTAGTCCCGAGGAGGTCGCTTGGGACTTGGAGGGAGATTTGTGAAAATCTCATCTAATCATGTTCCAAGAAAGGAACGAACAACTGAGGACAATGTTTTACTGAAGGGGGAAAGGATGTGACATCCCCAAAAATAAAGTATTTTTGAAATTTAAAAATTTGTTAGAAAATTATGTCGTTTTTAGTAAATTCGAAATTGGAAAATTTTTGCCATTTATGGCAATTCCGAATTTCGAATTTAATAAATTGTAATTAATTATTATGACTATTGGGGAGAGAACTGATTCGACCCAACAATCTATTTGACTATGACACTTGTATGTAAACAAAATATTGTTTTAATTATTGCAGGAGGACAAATGGAACAACCATGTTAAATTTAGCTGACCATGACTCCATGAGTGGGGAACATGTTGGAACTACCTTTGGGTTGATTGTTACAAGTGGAAAATCAGGGATTTGGCCATTGGCAGTCCCTGAAAATCAGGAATTTAGAAAAGCTGCGAAAATTCCCAAGGGAGGGAAGAAAGACCTAGGCAAAGAAGATTGTTTTTGATAAATAACATATGTGAGGAGGTAGGACGCTGCCTAGTATGTGGGGAAAAGGAACTATTGTATACTTGTTGTTATGAAAATTGAATATGGAGTGTGAGGCAAGGAGAGGACTATAGATAGAGAAAACATTGTTGAAGAGGAGATTTCAAGTTCGCCCTCATGGATTCATGGTCAGGCTAGGGGGTGAACCAGGCAAGTGATTTAGCTGCCCTATTCTATGGTTGGGAGGAACATGGTTGTTCCCTTTGTCTTTCATCGTATTATTCTAGATATGTTATTTCTGTCCCTTCTCTGGATGAATGTTATGTAAATGGGTATCTGATAGACCATAATCTGAAAATTTTGTTTAGGACTATTGTTATGGATAAAACCTGGATGAATGTTTTATAACTGAATATCTGATAGACTACAATCTGTAAATTATGTTTAGGACTATTGTTATGGATAAAACCTGGATGAATGTTTTATAATTGGATATCTGATAGACTACAATTTGTAAATTCTGGTTATTGTTACGAATAAAAATCTGGTTGAATGTTGTTGAACTCTATATTCGATCAAAGGAAACTTCTAGGTTAGTTTTAGATGAATGTTGTTTTATTGAGTATATTAGTTGAAAGGATATACATTGGATTCTATAGATTTCAATTCATGATATGATGAGATAAAAACTATAGAATGAACCTTGCCTTATCATCGTATTTACTGAGAAAAGTTAGCTACAAGCGAAATGTGGTTGGAATCGAATTGCAAAGACATATAAGTCTGCATATGTGCATGTAGGTAACTTGATACAGAACCACGGTAATAAGATGGAAGTCTTTCATGTAGCTATTAAACTATAATTCGAATAAAATTTATGTATGGTGGAAAATTAAGATATGTGTACACATACATATAGAAGTACAAAATTCATAATTGCATATATAGATATATTTAGAGATATACATATCTATATTATAGTTGGAAATAGAACAGAATATACATACATACATACATACATACATACATACATACATACATACATACATACATACATACATACNATATATATATATATATATATCAAGCATGTGAATGATAGAAGATTATGTTTCAATAAAATTACTGTATATATATGTGTGTGTGTGTGTGTGTGTGTGTGTTCATAATAAAAGGGGGATATTAGATCTAGCAACCATACATAAAGTTCTGAAATTAAAAAATTCAAAGGGTCAACACCTACAGAGATCTGGGATTAAATACTAGAGGCATGAGGGCCGACAAAACTCAAAGACTAGCCGGGGATCCCACAAACATAGTATACATTTATCTGGAAATATCATAAACTGGTTGACCAAGAAGTATAATAGCTTGACAGTAATGAAAGAAAGAGCTAATTAGCAATTTCGATTCCGATGTCAAACCCTGGAAATTAAAAATAGTATGTACAATCTTGGAAATAACATAAATGCACAACCTGGAAATTTAATTACAAAAGCGTTCGTGTATTCGGCAATAACCAGGACCTTGTAGCTAGTCTAAAAACCCTAATTATATCTTACACAAGTGTACCATTAGGAATAGACCGATTGGTCACTTACAGGGAGGTCGAATTCAAAGTTATTTGTTACAGAGTTAAGGATACAACCCTTAGGTCTCCTCCGTTAAATAAAACAACCATTTACGATAGCTAAATTGTGCACCATAAAAGTCTGCCATCTCTACCCATGATGATTATAGTTGAATCGAAGCACTCAGGGGAGGTTGTAAGGAATTGAGATGCTAAGTTAGAACCCGATTACCTTTTTCTTTCATGGCATAACTCTGAGTCAAATGAATGTGGGTGCGCAATCCCTGCGAGGAAACACAACAGTAAGAGAATGAGAAAACATTGGAATTCTGAAACGGACTAGATTAAAAGAAAAGTCTAAACAACCTTTATGCTATGGAAAAACTTGAATATGCATCATTACTTAACTTATGGTCAGAGTCAGACGGATCGTCGCGCGGTCAGAGAGGACTCCCAGAGAATGTAAGGGAAGGTGGGTCAAGGTCAAACTAATGGGTACCTCGCAAAACAACAGGAGGTCCCATCATTAGATGAATGCAAACCATTCATTAACAAATTATCAAAGAACTGTAAACTTTAAATGACTTAAAACCATACAGATGTCCTACTCTACATAATTAATATGAAATGACTAAACTGTGCAAATATGAGACTTCACCCTTGCCCTGTAATAACCTTTATGTCCGAACAACTAACACTAATAAACCAAATGAGGAAGTTAATAAAATTCGAGATATTGGGAAGTCAAGTATCATGCAACACACAAAGAATAACCCTAATCTCTTAATAGTAGAAAACAACCAAGTTATATGATAGAAAAGATCTTAGGAGGGTCGGGAATCCATAAAGACTCAGCACCTTGAAAAATACAATTTTGGTCATACCAAAAACCCAGTAGCAATCGGTACAAAACGACTGATGATTCCATGCTATTTAAGCCCCGAGTTACAGTTTTGGTCAGAATGTTAATACACAGAGAACCCCCTATATATATATATATTAAATCACTCATGATTTAAAGGGGAGTCTTCATAGAAGACGGAAGAAAAGAATTTGTGAAATGACAGTATCGACCTCAATCAAAACCTCACCCCAAAATCTTACAAACAAGTGTTAAGCCATTACCAAGGTTTTCGACAGTCGGAAAGATACAGTTACATTCCTTATATACTTCTAGACAAGGCAACTTCACAGGTTAAAGAAGTCACAAGTATAGAGAATGCTTACCTTTCAAATTCTACCACTAGAGTCTCTAGATGCATTCCAGTATCGACAAGATTCTAGCATTTCCCTGGCTGACTATTCATTTGGGTCGAGAATCATAGAGGGAGTGTGACCGAACCCTGTATTCACACAAGACTAGGATGCGACCCAAAAACAATATTGGAAATAAAATGTTCTCGACGGTCCTAATTACGGATGAGTAAAGAACACGGGTCGAGGCCATGTGACTGGCTTGATGTGGCAATAGCACAGTGGGCACAGAGACCGAACATTAACCTTGGAAGTATGCCACCAACCCTCTAATTAATATCGCAGGGGGTCTTTAAATCTTTCAAGTATGTTCCTACCACTCTAATTAAATTCTCAATATGGAGGGGATTAAATACAGACGAGTTAGGTTGAGACCATGCCCTTTGGTCGTTCTGGTTGTGATTGGACCTTTAATCCTAGCCCCTTAGCTACATGTACATTGTTATCTAGTTTATGTTCCATCGAACTCCTAACTGTGTCCCTTGTGTTAAACGAGTAATCCCTAAGTGTTAGTGTTATCTTAAAGTAAGTACCATTATCTCTAGGTAAATCTAGATTATTATGAGTTAGGTGGCACACGATGGAAAATTCACACAACTTTGAAAGGATCCTTTAGGGCACAGAGTCAATGTTATAGGCTCCCACGTGAGCTTATTTGTTAGATAGGAGTGTTAATATTCGAGTCCTAAATGTATACTATGGTATAGTTGGATATATACTTAGATAATTAATATCTATGGGTACAATATGTGTGTTGAAGAGATGTACCAGAAATTTATAGAGGGAGGTCCTTTATAAAGTTGATTGTTACCTTAAAATGGCAGAATTCAAATCTGTAATCAAAATGAACATTACTACTCCTTAATTATGAAGTTTTGTAAGCGAAAGGGAGGTTAATACTCAGTAAAAAAAAAAAAAAAAGTTATGTCAAATTAGAGGTATATTACATAGTTATTTATTATCCAAGGGATGCATCCCTTCATGGATTGTCACCATATGTTCTCTATATATGGAACACTCTTCATTGTAATAATACATCAATCATACATCATCTCATATTATCTCATATTATCTCATACAGAAAAAATCAACAAGTGTGTTGATCTTTGATCTAGTTGTGTGAGTGGTTACTGAAGGTGTTCGTCCTCTATTGGAATACTTGTGTTGTCGAACATATTTTCATTTATAGCCTTAAGATTTCATGTTTGTTGTGATCTTTTTATTTAAATAATTAATTCACTTTTCCATAGATGTTTTCTAATAGGTGTTAACATAAAAAGAAGAGACAACCCATGAATTGATAGACATTCTGAGGTTAAGTATCGGTTGTGAGTATATGTTGAATTATGAAGGTTTAATTGAACAATTTGAAAGTATATATGTTGTTTAACTTCTCTTGTTTTATAATTAATAAAACAATAGGAAACCTTTATATTAATTATATCAATTGTGATTTAGCATGTCATATTAAGCATGCACGAAAACAAGTATGGAATGCATCCAATAGAAGAGAGAGAAGGCATGAAGTATGGCTTTGAAAGAATGTGTATTGTACTTTATGAAAGATTTGTTGCTGTTTTTTTGTTTACACAATCATGTAAATTCTACTATGTCTGTGTGTGTGTCGATATACTTATTACACTTTATTTATATGTTTGTAGATGGAAGATGAAGAGGCAGAACATAAAAAGAAAAGCGATCAAGAAAACATTAGGTTAAATAACAAAAGTACAACATTGCCTACAAATGGTGAATAAATGAGGCATGCACACATGTCAAGAGATGACAACAGTTCAAGTGACGAATGACAATCAATATAATTGAATGTTACTGCAAGTTGTACATTTTGGAATATTTGTCTCTGAAAATCGAGGATTTTGTTTAATGTACTCAATATATTGTCTCAATTGCATGGGGACATGTTACCAATAAGTGCAATGATTACACATTGGTTTCGATTTGATTAGTTTGGACCGTTGTCCCATTTTGTATGAAAATGGGTCTCTTATTCATATAAAATAAAATGGGTTTCTTATTTTATTACATTGTCGATGTTGCAAAATTTTGTGTTGTTGAATAATTAATATGTGGATGATTTATGTTGTTATAAATAATGTAATTGTAATTGATTACATAACTCATTAATGTAGTTATTATATCAAAATGAAATAACAAAAATATAAAACAATATTATTATAAAAAATATTTGATTTTGAGATGATTAATTGAAAATTTGTACAAAAATAAAAACAAAATATACACATATCAATGCACTATATTCTTATGAACTCACTAAATGGTGCAAGCCATAATATAGAAAGCGATGTGTTTTGAGGCATGATACGCACTAGTGTCCATAAATTATACAAACACACAAGTGCGAACTATTAAGAAAAAACATTTTTCGATAAACGACATAACATACAATAATATTTATCATTTCTAAATTTTACGGTGCCTATGTTTACAATACACATTGGGGCTCTAAATATAATGTACACAATGGTGACACATCAGTGCATTACATTTAGTATATGCACAAGGGCTCTAAATATAATGTACACACTGATGTTGTAAGTATAATATACGCATCGATGCTTAGTAAAAATAATGGCGTCAACATCTCACCTCGAATATTTGAAATTTCACTACCCTTTGGTGGACACACTAATACAAGAACTGGTACGTAATAATTATACAAGCACAGTGGCACACACTAACTTAAGTATACCTGAGTGTACATAAACTAAAAATAATCGGTGTTGAACATACACAAACAATGCGGAGTCGGTGCGTAGAAATTATAAGAGCATCAGAGCTCCACATACAACAAAAAAGGAGAAACTGGTGTGTAATAATTATAAGTGCACCAGTTCTTTTGTCTTATATGTATGCACAGGAGCAGGTTCGTTAAGAGCACACCGATGCATTTTGACAATAAACACACCAAAAAAAAAACTCCACTGCAACCTTTGTCCGCCCAAATTTTTTTAGTTATATGGAACATCCATTAAAACCTCCACTTCAAATATTGAAGGTTTTTTGAATTTTTTTTCAGATCTTGTAACATTAAAAACCTCCACTACAAGGTGTTTTCCTTGTAGTGTAAAGCCATCTCTCATTTCCACCTTGTTACCACTTGTAATGACATTATCTATGCATTAGACCTTCTAGGTTTTGATTTGGATAAAGCTATCATACATTATTTTCAACATAATACTTAAGACTTGGTTCATAGATATGTTTGCATTCCCTTAAAGCACCTTCCTTGTATTCTAAGTCTTACATCTAATCATTCCATATCTATTAATCAATGTGATGAGATTGTACTAGATAATTATTTCTTATACATCCCATGTAAATCAAACAATTTTATTCTAGATTATTTGAACATAAATGTTATGATTTGTCTCTCAATCATAAAGGATGTACTTCACAATATCATGGTAACCTTAATTTTATTCCCGTGTATTCATTCTACCCAACATTACCCTCCATTCTAATAATTACAACTATACAACTAACACATGTCTATGAAATGTTTTCTTCCATACATTACCCTCCATTCTAAGAATTACAACCAACACATGTTTACGAAATGCTTATATATTATTGAATGTTCTAGATTTTCTTTAAAACAATGTACATGACCTTCTTATGACTTAGTACAATATGGATTCTCTTTTAAAACTATCATATTTTTCTTTGATGTTTCTTTTCAAAATGTACCACACCAAGTTTCTCTAGAATATGATCCTCTTACTTCGACCACTCTTGTATTCTTGATGCATGCCCTACATGACTTCTCAACATTCCAAATTGTTGAAATTAAGCATGTGGTAATCAACATAATCAAGGAGATCATCAACTATGTTTGACCTTTTACATTTAGAAAAAACTCCATGTTCACCATACTTTTAGAAAAAACACCATGTTTGATACAAATATTAAGAGTTTATTAGAAATAGAGAAATGCATTTGTAAAGCATTCCCAACATGACTTCTCAACATTCCAAAGTGTTGAAATTGAGCATGTGGTAATCAACATAATCATGAGATCATCAACTATCTTTGACCTTTTACATTTAGAAAAAACAACATGTTTGACACCAAAGAGTAAGAGTTGATTAGAAATAGAGCAATGTAGTTGTAAAGACAATGACACTATATTGTGATGGTTTCTGAATACCTATGACTAACATTTATGAAATTATAGAAGTATCTTTTATTTATAGAAGTCCTTTTATGAAATGGCATGCCCCTATGTCAATACATAATCATTGCCATGCCTCTTGAAATTATAGAAGTATCTTTTATTTATAGAAGTCATTTTATGAAATGGCATGCCCCTATGTCAATACAAAATAATTACCATGTTGCTTTAGGTAAATGGATTAGTTCTTTCTTCCAATGAAACTCTCTCACAGCCATTGGTTTAACTTAGACACAAGATGGGAAATCTTGTCATACACTTATATTAAGCACACAAATTAGTATGATATGGAGTTTAAGCATTTTTAATGTGTATCAAATGATTCTTCGAAACCTAATTAACATAAGGGAATATTTATGTTTAGAAAACCATTCAACTTTTCTAGGGTCCTCAAGAAATTAACATAACAAAATATCTATGTTTAGACAACCATTTATCTCTTATGGGGTCCTCAAGAATGTAAGTACTTCCAAAAACACTCTCTATAGAATGGCCCATCATTCTTTATTGAGTCATTTTCAATGTTATAGAATGGTCCATAATTCTCTATTGAGTCATTCTCAATGTCATGAATTATTGGACGAGAAAATGAAGAAGTAGAAGAAGACATAATGAGCAGTTGATTTTGAGACATTCTCATTGCCCAAACGATGTAATGCACAAGACACTTTGGGATCTACGTCTTTACAACCTAATACAATAAATTGTCATAAATAATATGAATAATAATAACCACAATAAAATTGAGGATTAGGTATATCCTCCACTCGTTTGGTGATGTCCATGCATCATGCATCCACCTTACAAACACCATAGACCTCCCATCCCCTTAACTACATGAACTCAGAAATTGGAATTCCATGGTTCATACACCTCCTACCTCATATGATACCCATTACACCACCCTGCCACTTCCTAAATATGGTGATCCCCCTCCCTCAACCCCAATCATGGAGGAAATACCTCAAACCACCACTCCTCCTGCGATTAGCATAAAACGTTCCTTGCTTGAAACTGTGCTTTCCTTCCACATTATCACATGTGACTCAACCAATATCCCATCCTTCACCCTATAGTCTCACCATGCTACTTCCCTTACAACACCCACTTCACCTTCATGAATTGTTCCTTATGAGAGTTTTTTTTTGCAATCACCTCTCTTTTTCGTTTCTTATTTGTAAGTGTGTCATTTATGTGTGTGAGGCCTATGTTGCTTATGTTTCATTGTTCCACTTATGTTTGATATGTCACTTATGTATGAGTTCGTCACTTATATGGGTGTGATAGTGTGTCATTTATGTGAGTGTGTAAGTCAAGTATGTGTGTATTTTTATGTAAGTGTGTGAATCTGTGTTTATGTGGGTTAGGTGTGTGGGTGCACTATTAATATGGATGTTTGGCTTAAATATTTGAGTGTATTTTTTATGTGTCACAATTGTCACTTATCCCATTGTGAGTACATATGTGTGTTTGTGTAACTTATGTGTATGGATACATAACTTATATGTGAGAGTGGATTAGGTGTGTGGGTATGTGCATAATTGTGTGTGTCTCTTACATTAGGCACATCACGTATGTGCATGAGTGTGTTTCGTATGTGTGTGAATGCATCACTTACATGTGAGTGCATCACGTATGTATGTCCATGAGTGCATCCCTTATGTAAGAGTGCATTACTCATGTAGGTCACTTTATATGTGTGTTTGTGCATCATTTATGTGCATGAGCCCATTGTTTATAAGTATGAGTGTGTCACTTATGTACATGGGTAGGGTGTATGGATTAGTTGTACAAACTTTTGTCTAAACAAATCAAACACTATTTTGTTTCACACCATGATAAAATGTTGAAAATTGCTAATTGATTGAGTACATTACCAAACATCTTGAAATGGTGATTCCATTATTCAACTTTTGAATGTAGAAGTTAATGCAATAACCATACTTGTGGCCCTTCTTCACACATAAGGTATAAGTGATTTAATGTAAGTCTACATGTACTAGAAAGCAAATGACCTAGCTTAAGCTAATCTTATCTATTATCACAATGGATATTAGTTGGATATTATCTTTCTGGTAGATATTATTTACACTCAAATACCTTTTAGTTTTAAAGTAAGAACTAAAAAAGATTTGACTAAGATCTTGTTTTCCTAATAATATCGAGGCTTGAGAAAATAACACCATGAAAATTATAAAAATTATAAATTGGCAGTTGAATGATTAAGGGAGATGAGATGAGAAGATGATGGAATTTTCGTATGGAATGTATCATTCTAGTAATTATAAAAGGATTAAAATTCTAAAATGGTAATTGAATGATTAATAATTATAAGTTCATCAGAGCTTCACATACAATAAAAAAGGAGAAACTGGTGTGTAATAATTATAAGTGCACTGGTTCTTTTGTCTTATATGTACGCACGGGAGCAGGTTGGTTAAGAGTGCACCGATACATTTTGACAATAAACGCACCCAAAAAAAAACTCCACTGCAACCTCCGTCCGCCCAATTTTTTTTAGTTAAATGGAATATTCATTAAAACCTCCACTTCAAATATCGAAGGTGTTTTTTTTTTTTTTTTTTACCAGATCTTATAACATTAAAAACCTCCACTACAAGGTGTTTTCCTTGTAGTGTAAAGCCATCTCTCATTTCCACCTTGTTACCACTTGTAATGACATTCTCTATGCATTAGACCTTCTAGGTTTTGATTTGGATAAAGCTATCAAACATTATTTTCAACATAATATTTAGGACTTGGTTCATAGATATGTTTACATTCCTTTAAAGCACCTTCCCTGTATTCTAAGTCTTGCATCTAATCTTCGTATCTATTAATCAATGTGATGAGATTGTACTAGATAATTATTTCTTATACATCCCATGTAAATAAAGCAATTTCATTCTAAATTATTTAAACATAAATGTTATGATTTGTATCTCAATCATAAAGGATGTACTTCACAATATCATGGTAACCTTAATTTTATTCCTGTGTATTCATTATGCCAAACATAATCCTCCATTATAATAACTACAACTATACAACTAATACATGTCTATGAAATGTTTTCTTCCATACATTACCCTCCATTCTAAGAATTACAACCAACACATGTTTACGAAATGCTTATATTTTATTGAATGTTCTACATTTTCTTTAAAGCAATATACACGACCTTCTTATGATTTAGTACAATATGGATTCTCTTTTAAAACTATCATATTTTTCTTTGATGTTTCTTTTCAAAATGTACCACACCAAGTTTCTCTAGAATATGATCCTCTTACTTCAACCACTCTTGTATTCTTGATGCATGCCCTACATGACTTCTCAACATTCCAAATTGTTGAAATTAAGCATGTGGTAATCAACATAATCAAGGAGATCATCAACTATGTTTGACCTTTTACATTTAGAAAAAACGTCATGTTCACCACAATAATAATGATTAGGTATACCTAATAACCACAATAAAATTGAGGATTAGGTATACCCTCCACCCGTTTGGTGATGTCCATGCATCATGCATCCACCTTGCAAACATCCTAGACCTCCCATCTCCTTAACTACATGAACTCAGAAATTGGAATTCCATGGTTCATACACCTCCTACCTCATATGCTACCCATTACACCACCCTACAACATCCTAACTATGACGACCCCCCTCCCTCAACCCCAATCATGGAGGAAATACCTCAAACCACCACTCCTCCTGCGATTAGCATAAAACGTTCCTTGCATGAAACTGTGCTTTCCTTCCACATTATCCCATGTGACTCAACCAATATCCCATCCTTCACCCTATAGTCTCACCATGCTACTTCCCTTACAACACCCACTTCACCTTCATGAATTGTTCCCTATGAGAGTTTTTCTCTGCAATCACCTATGTTTTTCATTTCTTATTTGTAAGTGTGTCATTTATGTGTGTGAGGCCTATGTTGCTTATGTTTCAATGTTCCACTTATGTTTGATATGTCACTTATGTATGAGTTCATCACTTATATGGGTGTGAGTGTGTCATTTATGTGAGTGTCTAAGTGAAGTATGTGTGTATTTTTATGTAAGTGTTTCTATGTGTGTATTTTTATGTAAGTGTGTGAATCTGTGTTTATGTAAGTGTGTGATTTCTTCACTTATATAGGTGTGTGGGTGCACTATTAATATGGATGTTTGGCTTAAATATTTGAGTGTATTTTTTATGTGTCACAATCGTCACTTATCCCATTGTGAATACACATGTGTGTTTGTGTAACTTATCTGTATGGCTACATAACTTATATGTGAGAGTGGATTAGGTGTGTGGGTAGGTGCATAAGTGTGTGTGTCTCTTACATTAGGCACATCACTTATTGTGCATGAGTGTGTCTCGTATGTGTGTGAATGCATCGCTTATGTGTGAGTGCATCACTTATGTATGTGCATGAGTGCATCCCTTATGTATGAGTGCATTACTCATACAGGTCACTTTATATGTGTGGTTGTGCATCATTTATGTGCATGAGCCCATTGTTTAAGTGTATGAGTGTGTCACTAATGTATATGGGTAGGGTGTATGGATTAGTTGTACAACCTTTTGTCTAAACAAAACAAACACTATTTTGTTCCACACCATGATAAAATGTTGAAAATTGCTAATTAATTGAGTACATTACCAAACATTTTGAAATGGTGATTCCATTATTTAACTTTTAAATGTAGAAATTAATGCAATAACCATACTTATGGCCCTTCTTAGTGCATAAGGTATAAGTTATTTAATCTATGTCTAGATGCTATTAGAAAACACATGACCCAACTTAAACTATAGCCTTAACAATGATCACAATGAATATGAGCTTTCATGTAGATATTATTTACACTCAAATATTTTTTGGTTTTGAAGTAAAACCTAAAAATGCTTTGACTCGTATATTATTTTCCTAATAATATTAAGACTTGAGAAAATAGCACCATAAAAATTCTAAAAATTCTAAATTGGTAATTGAATGATTAAAAGAGATGAAATGAGAAGATGATAGAATCTCGATATGGAAGGTATCCTTCTAGTAATTATAAAAAGGATTAAAATTCTAAATTGATAATTGAATGATTAATAAAGATGAGAAGATGCTAGATTCACGGTATGGAAGGTATCCTTTTCATAGTTATAGAAGGATTAATATTCTAAATTGGTAGTTGAATGAACAATAGGGATGAGAAGATGCTGGAATCTCGGTATGGAAGGTATCCTTCTAGGAGTTATAGAAGGATTAAAAGACACCTTCACAACAATTGAAATGCACCTCTACTCTAGATTAGGAGATACCAATTAGGATATAAATTTGTCAAAGGAGAATAGAAGGATTAAAAAACACTTTCACAACAATTGAAATACACATCTACACTAGAATAATCTCCCAAGATTGAGAGATGCCAAATATGATATAAATTTGTCAAATTTGTTGTAAGTTAAAATCTAATTTAATTGTAAAATGATGCAAACTTTAAGTGATAATATATAGCAAAAACACAAATGTTTTATCTATTTTATTTCATGTCATTTGAAAATGTCATGTTTTAATTTCATGTAATTTGAAAACGTTTTGGTTAAAATCTTTTGGAGTTTTTGGTCGATCATATAAATTTGAATAAAATCATTATTTTCTGTTGTTTAAATTGCATTTCTGAATGCATAAATGGATTTAGCTTGTTGAAAAACTCTTGGAACACTCTGATTATACAAACATAGTCACTGAAATCTACAGATCCAACCATTGATCACAAGATTTAACAAGATTTAAGGGAAAATCAATATAGAAAGTTTAGACTACTACACTTGGAAATTTCGATATATTTTAAAAATTAAGTGAATTTCATCGTTACGTGCAGATTCTAAAATTACCCATCGGTAAATACGTAAAAAATGACTAAATAACAGTCAAATTTAATCCCCAATTATTACGAACGTGACAGACCGACCGAACAACAGCAAGTTAGCAAGAGCCTTAAACCCATTAAAACACAGGCAGAATCTTGTCGCTTTGTCAGGAGGTAGTTGGTTTCTGGCCGTCATGAGCAGTTGGCCACCGAATGGTAATAAATATTTCGAGCCAAAACAACGTTAAACCATGATTTTATATTAGCAAAGAGGAAATCAATTAAAGCATAGCAACTTGCAAGCGCAATCTATGATTCCTCATATATGGAGTTCGGCATTCATGTGTGAGTGATCCTAGAATTTGGTTTCTGATTAACAGAAATGTCCAATGAAACGTCTAGGTGTGGATTTATGATCCTGTTCTCTTTAAAGCTCAAAGTTCTGAAGTTTACTGAGCAGTGGTCAACAAAGAACGTGCTACCTGTCAGTTGCTAACAAGTCCCATTTATTCATAAACACTGATCCCTTATGATCTATTTAATGCGGGGCACATCCCATTTATTTTCTGCAACGATGAAACTCATTTCCATTAACTTGCAGCTGATCACCTGCAAGAGCCATAACTCCATCATGGCACTCATTAGGGAGCTTCCATTGCTAGTCGTTGCATTTGTACTAGTCCTTCCAGCTAGTAATATCCAACTATCATCGGAAGCAGCAGCAGCAGGCCGGCCTTACTCCTCTCATGGCACTAATCCTCTTACTTCTCAGTTCTCTGCTGTGAAGTTTAATCAAGCCTTCAGTGTTCTATGGGGTCCTCAGCACGAACAAGTCTCCAGGGACGAATCTGGGATTAAGATCTGGCTCGACAGGACCTCTGGTAAATTTTCTTTTTTTGTTTGGGATCGACTAGTATTGTTTGAATGCACTCTTCATATATACAGATGGCCATATTTTGAACCTGAATCATGTGAATATATATTGCAGGAAGCGGATTCAAATCCCTGCGGTCATACAACTCAGGCTACTTCAGCGCCGCTATTAAGCTGCAGGCTGGCTATACTGCAGGAGTTAACACTGCATTCTATGTAATTCCATCTTCCGTTTACTTCATTTTATTCTACTCGTACTAATGTTTATGCTATTTTGTTCTGTATGTAAAGACCGGTGCTAAGGATTCATTTCAAAGCTCATCTCGTTCCCGGCATTACTGGACCAACTAAGCTTGAAATTGAGTTTTTAATTCGTGGTTTTATTTTTTAAATCGAGTTGGTTACTAACTCAACAATTTAATATTTTTTAAAATGTGGAATGTGGAAATGTTTGTCAATATTGAACAATATTGTTTAACTGTTAATAATAACTAGCACAGTCGCTAACTCGCGGCTGATAAAGCCGAAAGGGTGGACAGCTGAAATTTGTGGTGAAAATGAAACACGCAGATAGGTGAGGAAAGACAGAAAATGAAACGCACAGGTAGCCAGAAAATGAAACGTTTGGACATTTGAGGAAATCTAAATGGTAATCTGAAAGGTTAATCATTTAAACTTGGCAATCATATAGTGCTACAGTAATTTCTTAATATGATTAGGTAAATGTTAAAAAGTAAACAGGGTAACGGATGCATTCAGAAATACAAGGAAGTTATGAAGAGTAAATCACATTCATTGATTTGGGAGGACGACTAAGAATATGCCAGCATCTTCAATTGTTAACCATCAGATTAGAATTTTTAAAGTTAAGGTTGAGCCACACTAAATTGGTGTATTAGATTTCTTGTTTGTGGGACAAGGAACTTTTTCAGCTTAACGATTCTGGATTTGAATTTTATAATCTCTTAAAAAAAAACACATGTTCTTAATCATTAAGCACATTTGAAATTAGGTAGAAATGGCTCTTAAAATTATGTTAAGTTTACCACTCATATCATATTACAGTGTTGCAGAGGGAAAAACCAACCTTGAAGTCTGAGTTCTGTCTCCTCTCGTTCTTTTCGTGAGGGAGATTGCAGAGAAACTAGGTAGGAAATGTTATTTTTTCCGAACCTGGTGAACTAAAAATAAGGGTATTTTCTCATTTCTTTCACACAGTTTGTTGAACTGTTGTTCAGTAGATGGAATGGAGTGTTACCTTACAAACGGATCAGTTTCAAGTTTCCTGTCAGTTCAAAACTTGTGTATGTGAAAGTGTTGATCTCCAAAAATTGAGTCCAAAATTAACATAACATTTTGATTTCCTGTTACAAGGGTTTCCATTTTTCTAGCTTCTGTCACTAGCAGTACACTTCATTCCCATATCTCTTAAATCTTTCAAATAGGACTGAGGGTTGAAAGACTAAGTTTAGATAACTTTTTCTTTGACTTTGTATGTATATATAGGTCTTCAGATCATTATATAAAAAGGCTGATTGTTCTCATCTATGATGTTAATATAGATTTAAGATTTAGTGAGTATTTATAGAAATAAAAAATAACTGAAATAAACTACACCCACTATCCAACTAGACAATTCAAACCCCTCTAGTTGAATCCAAACTACCATAGATGGCTACATCCAACCACAGAACTGAAACCCAAACTTTCACAGATGGCTAATTAACCCCTCTGCACCAAGCCCTGACTTCCACCAAGCCCAGACTTGCTGATTCCTGACAGCACTATGCTAGTTTTACCAGTGACTTGTTTCCTGACATGTGCACTTTTACCAATGACTTATTTCCTGACATTTGCACGGTTGGAATCAGAATTTTCTGTTCTCGCCATGTGATTTCGATGAAGTATGTTTAGTTTCTCTCTTATCCTTCAATTCCAATTGGCCTAGGAGTTCTTAGATCCAGGATTGTCCTTTTACAGCACTCAACCACTGTGGCAGTGAAATTAATGGGCCATTATTATTTAACGTTCAGAATGTTTTTGCATTTAAATTGCAGCTATCGAACGAAGAGGATCAGCAGGAAAATTTTTGCATTTACAATTACATTGCAGTTATCGAACAGCGAGGCTCACCAGGAAAGTTTTTGCATTTACATTGCAGTTATCGAACAATGAAGCTCACCCGGACTACCACGACGAAATAGACATTGAATTTCTGGGAACAATACCAGGCAGACCTTATACCTTACAGACCAACATTTACGTAAGAGCTGGAAACGGGGGGAGCGGGAGGATTATCACGGGCCGGGAGCAGCAAATCCACCTCTGGTTTGATCCCACCAAGCATTTCCACCGTTACAGTATTCTCTGGACCCCATCTAAGATTGTGTAAGTAAAACGAATATGTATCAATTTAGTGCAAATCAACTGTTTCCTCGATTTTAATATTACAAAATAAAATGTTGTTGTTGGCCATGTTTATTAAACTACGCAGATTCTCAGTGGACGATGTCGCAATAAGAAGGTATCCAAGGACGGACGCTTTCCCAACAAGGCCCATGTGGGTATACGGATCCATATGGGATGCATCCTCTTGGGCTACAGACAATGGCAAATACAAGGTCGATTACAATTACCAGCCATTCGTTGCCAGGTACAAAGGCTTCGTCCTCACCGACTGTACACACTCAAAGAGCCCCAAATGCTCAGAAACAAACCAGCAGTAATTTACAGTATTAATTAGTTAATTTAGCAGCCGAATATAAATATATTAGTTGATCACCATGGCTCAGGCATGCCTTCATGATCTTAGGGTGTCTAATTATATCCTGTAAGCAAAGCCAGAGTCCATGGTTCTCTTTGTCCTCCAGAAGTAAATTCAATTACAAGGATTGTTCCCAGTAAGAATATGTGTGTCTGTTA
>ML779427.1:500430-527993 GCA_009831015.1 Picea engelmannii
GGTAAATGTTAAAAAGTAAACAGGGTAACGGATGCATTCAGAAATACAAGGAAGTTATGAAGAGTAAATCACATTCATTGATTTGGGAGGACGACTAAGAATATGCCAGCATCTTCAATTGTTAACCATCAGATTAGAATTTTTAAAGTTAAGGTTGAGCCACACTAAATTGGTGTATTAGATTTCTTGTTTGTGGGACAAGGAACTTTTTCAGCTTAACGATTCTGGATTTGAATTTTATAATCTCTTAAAAAAAAACACATGTTCTTAATCATTAAGCACATTTGAAATTAGGTAGAAATGGCTCTTAAAATTATGTTAAGTTTACCACTCATATCATATTACAGTGTTGCAGAGGGAAAAACCAACCTTGAAGTCTGAGTTCTGTCTCCTCTCGTTCTTTTCGTGAGGGAGATTGCAGAGAAACTAGGTAGGAAATGTTATTTTTTCCGAACCTGGTGAACTAAAAATAAGGGTATTTTCTCATTTCTTTCACACAGTTTGTTGAACTGTTGTTCAGTAGATGGAATGGAGTGTTACCTTACAAACGGATCAGTTTCAAGTTTCCTGTCAGTTCAAAACTTGTGTATGTGAAAGTGTTGATCTCCAAAAATTGAGTCCAAAATTAACATAACATTTTGATTTCCTGTTACAAGGGTTTCCATTTTTCTAGCTTCTGTCACTAGCAGTACACTTCATTCCCATATCTCTTAAATCTTTCAAATAGGACTGAGGGTTGAAAGACTAAGTTTAGATAACTTTTTCTTTGACTTTGTATGTATATATAGGTCTTCAGATCATTATATAAAAAGGCTGATTGTTCTCATCTATGATGTTAATATAGATTTAAGATTTAGTGAGTATTTATAGAAATAAAAAATAACTGAAATAAACTACACCCACTATCCAACTAGACAATTCAAACCCCTCTAGTTGAATCCAAACTACCATAGATGGCTACATCCAACCACAGAACTGAAACCCAAACTTTCACAGATGGCTAATTAACCCCTCTGCACCAAGCCCTGACTTCCACCAAGCCCAGACTTGCTGATTCCTGACAGCACTATGCTAGTTTTACCAGTGACTTGTTTCCTGACATGTGCACTTTTACCAATGACTTATTTCCTGACATTTGCACGGTTGGAATCAGAATTTTCTGTTCTCGCCATGTGATTTCGATGAAGTATGTTTAGTTTCTCTCTTATCCTTCAATTCCAATTGGCCTAGGAGTTCTTAGATCCAGGATTGTCCTTTTACAGCACTCAACCACTGTGGCAGTGAAATTAATGGGCCATTATTATTTAACGTTCAGAATGTTTTTGCATTTAAATTGCAGCTATCGAACGAAGAGGATCAGCAGGAAAATTTTTGCATTTACAATTACATTGCAGTTATCGAACAGCGAGGCTCACCAGGAAAGTTTTTGCATTTACATTGCAGTTATCGAACAATGAAGCTCACCCGGACTACCACGACGAAATAGACATTGAATTTCTGGGAACAATACCAGGCAGACCTTATACCTTACAGACCAACATTTACGTAAGAGCTGGAAACGGGGGGAGCGGGAGGATTATCACGGGCCGGGAGCAGCAAATCCACCTCTGGTTTGATCCCACCAAGCATTTCCACCGTTACAGTATTCTCTGGACCCCATCTAAGATTGTGTAAGTAAAACGAATATGTATCAATTTAGTGCAAATCAACTGTTTCCTCGATTTTAATATTACAAAATAAAATGTTGTTGTTGGCCATGTTTATTAAACTACGCAGATTCTCAGTGGACGATGTCGCAATAAGAAGGTATCCAAGGACGGACGCTTTCCCAACAAGGCCCATGTGGGTATACGGATCCATATGGGATGCATCCTCTTGGGCTACAGACAATGGCAAATACAAGGTCGATTACAATTACCAGCCATTCGTTGCCAGGTACAAAGGCTTCGTCCTCACCGACTGTACACACTCAAAGAGCCCCAAATGCTCAGAAACAAACCAGCAGTAATTTACAGTATTAATTAGTTAATTTAGCAGCCGAATATAAATATATTAGTTGATCACCATGGCTCAGGCATGCCTTCATGATCTTAGGGTGTCTAATTATATCCTGTAAGCAAAGCCAGAGTCCATGGTTCTCTTTGTCCTCCAGAAGTAAATTCAATTACAAGGATTGTTCCCAGTAAGAATATGTGTGTCTGTTATCTGTACAAAGCATTATTATGACGGGGATTTGAACCTGTGACCTCTTAACAAGAAACATATGTTCTTAACCATTAGATCCACTTTAAACCTCTTTTTACTTAAAATTAAAATTACTATTTGTATTAGTTTCCAGATAATAATAAAATTGAAGGTTAATTTAGGAAGTTGTTCCTACTGCAATGAGTAACAACTACAATATGGAAATTACTAAATTAATTTGTACTAATAATTATATGAATATGTTTAACATAATATTGAAAGTTTAACCTCCATAAAGATTCTATTAGAAAATGAAAAACAAATTTGAAAATATATATAAAGTTTTAACATATTTTAAAATTTTAATTTTACATATATAAATTTCAAACATTTTTGTAAATTTGAATCATTATTCTTGTTCTGATTGGAAAAAGCTAAATAGTGATACTCTTGTAATTTGGAAATACAATAAAAAGCAATGATATGGTTGGTTGATAGCAACAACAAACTAGAACAAATGCTTGTCAAGGATAGGGTATTGATTTATTCTACTTTCATATTTAGTATGGGCTTGAAGAAAAACACAAGTGCATTAAAATATTTTCATATCCACAACTATATGAATGAGCTTAATGGTTAAGAACATGTGTTTCCTCTTAAAAGGTCACAAGTTCAAATACTTTATCATAACAGATTAAAAAATGGATTATTATTATTAGTAGTAGTATAGAATTTTAATTTTAATTTTTCTATTTAGGAAACTAGTTCCCAAACTCCCATTTTTTTTTATATTTAAGTTCCCAAAAAACTTTCATGTTCCCGACCAATTGAAACATTTCCTATTAATAACCAATTTTAAAGATGTTGAAAATGCCTTATTGTTAAAATGCCCTTAAATCTCTCCACAAGCTCGTATTTAATTAATTTGTATCACAAGATTTATACACGATTCACACAAAATGGGTATCAATTTTTTGAAAACAAAAAAAAATTAAAAGTAAAAGTTACGATACCTAAAATTGTTCATGTTTATGTACATATGTGCTTGTAAAGCCAAGTACTAGTAGTGAACAACATTAATTGAATAGGTACATTCCATGTATGGTTTTTAAGTGAAATAACCATGCCCGTGGTGCAAGTAGTGCACAACTTTGGTAGAATAAATATGTCGTGGCTTGTTAGTTAAAGAAGATTTCCACAGCATTGCAAAATGTTTTGTTTTATTAATAAATACGTAGAGCACCATGTTTTTGTCTCAATGTTAAATAAAGTAGTTTTTGTTTGGTTGTGTTGACTAAAAGCTACAATCAAAGTTAAATGATTCTATATTTGTTTGGTTGTGTTGACTAAAAGTTACAATCAAAGTTAAATGATTCTATATTGGTTTATTTGTTATATTTTTATTTAGTGGAATAGATATACTCCATTGGTTGAAAAATTTAATATTGTAAATATTGTAATGGGACATTTATGTGTTATTGAAAAATTTAATATTGTAAATATTGTAATGGGACATTTATGTGTTATTGATAAATTTCCAATAGAGTGGACGTTTATGTTTTATTGTTAAATTTAAATTAAAGTTGTTATTATTATTATTATTATTATTATTAATTGTAAGATATATATAAATCTTAAAATAAAGTTATTATTATTATCATTATCTTTTTTAATTGTAGGATATATATTGTTTTTTAGTGAAAAATATAAGAAAACCAAATATTTATATTAAACAAAAAAAAATAAAAAAACAAAATAGATGCATGTTAATAGATATAGAATTAAGATGAATCTATACTTTACCCATAACTTGTTTACATTTTAGAAATACAATAATTCATTTTACATTAAAGTTCTATTACAAATTGAAGATACATGCAACATACTACTCCTTGATTGAATTTTAAGGTATTGTCTCCTAAGATATAATAAAAAATTATGAATTCACCACTTACACTAGTATCTTTGTAATTATGATTAAGTTAATTTAAAAAAATATCTACAAATAAAACTAATAAAAAATATAATTTAAAAAAATATCTACAAATAAAACTAATAAAAAAATATTCTATTTATCTAAATGAAAATAATTTTGAATTTATGAATTACTTTGAATAGGAAATCTAAGCATATAATAAATAATAATGCACTATTTTTTTTAATATAACAAATGTGATGAACCATACATTTTTTTTTAAATGAGGAATATAAAGTGTAACTCATTAAAAAAAATTAATATATAAATTATATTCATAATGTCAAAGTAATTATGAATACTTGTTTATCTTATAAAATATAATATGTATTTATATATTAATTTAATTATATATAAATATGTGATAATTATGAATGCATGATTTCAAGTATAGATGTATTAATTTTAACTAACATAAATATGTAGTTCCAACTTAACTAATATATATGGATATTTATATATTAGTTAACTATTTTAATATAATATATGGGATAGTTTTTAAATTAAATAAAACAAATTATAATTCATTTTATATAGATATATATGATCCTGATTGGATCATTATATTATTTTTCATCTACCTAGATATTTTCAGAGTGGAAAATTTGGAGGTAAGAATTTGCAGTGTCATTTTAATGGTAGGTCTCACTTTGGAAATTGGGGTTTAATATCTTATGGAGCCATTTTGAGGTGTCAAATGACATTTTTTGGGTCAAAAAATTCCCATATTATTCCAAAGCCCTTAACGTTATTCTACACATTGATACCTTTCCAACGATGCAAAAATCACATCAATTAAAGCTTCTATGCAAAAGTTACACCTCTTCAAGTTGACCTACCGTGTTGACCACCATGGTACAAGTGGATGCCATGTCAACCCTCATTACTCACACATATGGGGCTAGACATATATGGAGTTTCAATAATATTCTGGAAGGTTCAAAACCTTATCACAATTGAGGGCTGAGGAAATCAAAACCCTACCCCTAGATGTCTATTGGGTGATGTTAAATATTGTGCTGCTAGGAGGAGATGGGGTTCCATTCTTTAGCATTGTATTTGTTCCATAGTTGAGAAGAGCACCTAGGAGTGGTATTTCAAGAGCATCATAGAGAAGGAGAGATTTTGTAGCATCCATACAGGCCACAATTTCAGAGACAACTCCATAGAGAGTGCCTATTTTGTTGTACTTGCATTTGAAGAAAAGAGAGTAGAGTGACCTCACCTTCTAGATGAGTCTTCTCTCATATTGGATTTTCCAAGTTGTATCTTGTGTTTATTTGTAGATGGTGTGTGAGTATTTATTTGCATTCTCTATTTTTCACATTTCATCCATTTCATATATTTTAAGCAGAAAATCAGTAATTAAAGGATCTGAGACCTAAAGGAAATGAACCGTCACAGTAAAGATTTCAGTATTTTATTAAATTTGTTGTGATGAACTATCTAGTGGAATCTTCACAACATTGTACAAATCATATTGGTATCAGAACAGGTTTTCTTGGGGCATTTGTGGAAATTTGCAAGGATCCAAGAATCAGTTTAAGAAGAAAGTTGAAAAACTATAGCCATGGACGACGAGTCTATTCATAAAAACCCTCAAGATCTAGTAGAGGAGAGATTTGTGAGGTTGGAAGAGAAAATCACTGACATATCTCACAATATATCCCTCCTCATGGAAACTCTAGAAAGAAAGATCAGATCATTTGGAGAAGTTGGAGGCTCGAACATAGAGATCAGATCAAATGTGAAATCAGGGGATAATGAAGACCCAGAAAAACAGTCACAGAAAGAAACCGAGAAATAAAAGACGAGTTCTAATACCATAAAACCTTCATAGTATTTATTCAAGATGGAAGAAAAAGTAGACATAAAGCCATACCAAGGTGAGATTGATGCATTTAAATTGAATCATTGGTTGCAGTAACTAAAATTTACTCCAACGTTCACCATGTAGATGAAGAAAAAAATATATCATTTTCCCTACTGAATTTAGAGACCATGTTTTAACCTGGTGGGAAATCCATACATAAACACTTAGGCTAGAGGTTGATTCACTAGTAAATTGGTGGGAGGAATTCAAAACCCTCATCAAGTCCCATTTCTACCCTATTGTGTATGTAGAGGACCAATGGATTTGATGGCATAATATACTTCAGGAAGAAGAAAGGGTAGAGTGTAGAAGAGTACACTATTGAGTTTAGAAATATGGCCATCATCCTGGGTATCTCTCTCAATAACCCATATGTACTCCTCAAGTATCTCGGGGGTCTACATAGACATCTCCAAAAGAAAGTGATTATTTTCAAGCCAAGGACAGTGGATAAGGCATGTGTATAGGAACAATATCTAGAAAACATTGGTCACAAGAAAAGGAAGCCAAGCAGTTCCAAGTAGAAAGAGCACCAAGAAGCTTCCAAGGAGGGGAAGAAGAAGTGGAATGGGGGGAAGCATAAGAAGATGGAAGCCACTGCAAAATAGTGCAAGTATCCCAACAAACATTGTAACCATCACAATATTGATGGTCACAATAAGGAAAAAAATTGGAAACTACATCCAAAGTTGAACCCAAAAAACAGCAAGAATGATGCAAAGAAAAAAATTCTTCTATCCACATATTCAAGCAATTACATTGAAAAAGGCTCCAATATGGATGAGAATATTGTATGGAAATTTTTGTAGAAAGACGTGAATATGAGTAGCCTTCACAAGAGGAAGAGAAGAAGATGACGAAAATTTTCCACATCAAAATCTAAGTCAAGAAGATCAAGATAGATGCTCTATTTGACTTTGATTCACATGTTAATCTCACAACAACAGATCTAATTAGCAAGCTTGGATTACATGTTTATGATCATCCTATCCCCTACCCATTGGGATGGGTAAACAAGGATGCATAGATCAAGGTAACAAAATAATGTAAGATTAAATGTATTGTAAGTGCAGACTTTGTTGATGAAGTGGTGTTAGATGTAGTATCCCTGGACGTGTGTGGTGTAGCATTTGAAATCCCCTACATCTATATGATCGATGCAATCTTCATGTAAAGAGTCAACCAACACTACCTAATAAAGGATGGGAAATCCTACATAATCAATGCACACAAAGTTAAATCAAAGATCTCACCAGTAAGTGCCAACCAAGCCAAGAATTTGTTTGGTTTTAGTAGGAAATATTTTTTACTTTTCTTAAGAGAAAATCAGTCTAATGATGAGTCAATATGAGTAAAGGAATCCCTACAGGGGTATACTAAAGAGAAGAAACATCACTTGGAGGAGTTTTATAGGATCCTAAAAGGATACCACCCAAGAGGGAAGAGGAGCATGAAATATAGTTATTTCCAAACTTCCCTGATTCAGGTGGATATTGGTGGCCACCCACCTATTCCAACTGGATCCTCTTGTCAGTTTTTATTTCAACACGTTCTTATGTACTTCTTTGTAATTGTGGGTTCTACACTTTCAGGGTTGTCTGAAGCCCTATACATCTTCTAGGTGGATACTGGTGGCCTCCCACCTAATCCAACTTGCTTATTTTGTATGTTTTCATGTCAGCACATCTTCTTGTACTTCCAGGGCCGTTTTGGGGACCTAAACAATGTTTTTTTGGTGTGCCACAGTCAAACTATAGACATAGTCAAAGTTTGAAGGTATAATGTGTATTTCTCGAAAATACCTTTCCAATGGGCTATCACGCGCCTAAAACGAAGATCATATGCAAAATTCATGACCCCAGGAAGTTAATGTACTAACTTACCCAAACAGGGCCCACATGACTTTTGGCGTTTCATCTCCTAGGGTTAGGTTTTTGGATGCATAGGGTTTTGAAATTCATACTTATCATAAAAATGCCTTCAGAGCCTCATTATAATCATCTTCTGGCGTATTAACATAGTCGTCACATCTCTCCTCAGAGAAAAAGCTGCCACCATTCTAGCGAGTCTTGCACTTTGTATTTTTATAGTCTCTTTACAATTATTTCATTAATAGAAATAAAGTTTTGTTGTATTTCTCAGTTTCTGGAAATTTTCATGAGTATTTCATTGTAACTTCTCTGCTTCATTTCCTTCTGAAAATAATCCAGATCATCCCCATTGCTGAATATTGGGTTGTATAGATAGTTTTCTTTTAGAAGCAAATGAAGTGAAGAAGTAGTTGCAACAACTAGTGGAGCAGGGTGTGATTTGACCAACCACCTCACCTTCTGGGTCACCTATCATAATTGTACCAAAGAATAATGGGACTTGGAAAATGTGTATAGACTATAGAGCATTGAATAAGATTACAATAAAATATGGTACCCTTTTCCTAGGATTGATGATCTGTTAGATCAGTTGCAATGCACAAAATATTTCACCCAGTTAGATCTCAAATTCAGATATGACCAAGTACACATCAAGGAAGAAGACACCTGGAAGACTGCCTTCAAGACAAGAAAAGGTTTGTATGAATGGTTAGTCATGCCATTTGGTTTATGTAATGCACCAACCACATGTATGAGACTGATGAATGATATGTTACACCCATATCTAGATTCATTTGTTATATTCTATTGCGACGATATATTGGTTTATAGTTCTACCTAGGAGAAGCACATCTCATGTCTCATGCATGTGTTAGAGACTCTAAAGAAGCACTAGATATTGGCTAACCTGAAGGAATGTGAGTTTTCTCAATAGTCTTTGGTGTATTTAGGGTATGTAATCAGTGGAGGGTAGCTCAGGATAGATCCTGCAAAGATAGAGCCCATCATGAAATGCATAGTTCTTACAAATGTCACTAAAGGTATGAGCTTTGTTGGGGACGCACAATACTTGTGAAAGTTAATAGCTCCATTTTCAGTGGTAATTGCATCACTATGTGCCATAACAATGAATCGTAAGAGTTTCTAGTGGGGGGAGAATCAAGAGAAGGATTTCAATGAGATGAAAATAAATAACACTCAAGCACCACTTCTCGCATGACCAAACTTGCAAAATCCTTTCAAAGTGGAGACATATACAAGTGGGTATGTCATTGGAGCAATTTTGATTGAAGGAGGAAGACCTGTATGCTATCATTCTGAAACATTTCATGGGGCAATTCTCAACTTCTCTACCAAAGACAAGGAACTATGTGCCCTATTTCAAGCTATCACAAAGTGGAAGCACTATCTGATGAGAAAGGATATCATCATCGACAAAGATCACCCATCGCTACAGTATTTGCGGGCCCAGATTAAGCTACAACAAACCAAACACTACAATTGGATGGGGTTTTTATAATAATTTCATCTAGTAATCAATTATAAGAAGGGAAGCACAAATAGGTTGGAAGACATGCTTTCAAGACCACCCACGTCCAATATTATAGCTTTGAGACTCTACTGAACATGGAGTCTTTTACCTACGATGCATATAAAGAGACATACATAGAAGATGAGGATATCAAGGAGGTGTTTCAGTATCTATAGGACCAAATTAATATAGAATAAGGTGACAACAAGGTTGACTACAATTTCCATAATGGGTTAATCTACAAGATTGACAAGATCTATGTCCCTGAAGGTGAATGGTTGCATATTATCAAAGAGGCTCACACCTCCAAGGTTGCAGGAAATTTCGGTGTTGGGAAGATAGTTTCCAACTTATAGAGGTATGTGTACTGGTCTAGAATGAAAGAAGATGTAGCATAGTTGGTACGGATTTATAAATGGAACAAAATGAAATAAAAATGTATAACAAAGAAACACACATAGATACAATAAAACTTGACTTCTATTAATAATAGAACACGTTGAAACTGTAAATGCAGAATGAAACAAACTTGCTTTAATGGTGGCATCTTGTCTCTAAGAAGAGATATGACGACTACACTCATTCACAAGAAGATGAGTACAATGAGGCTCCAAAGGAATTTTTAACATAAAACATAAATGAGAAAACCCTAAACATCAAAAGCCTTAAACATAAAAAACCCTAACCTCGGGAGATGAAACACCAAAAGGTTTGTGGGCACCGATGGGGGTAGTTGATACGTCAACATCTCGTGGGCGTAAATTTTTCCTACGATCTATGTTTAGGGCACTCAATACATCATTGGAAAGATCTAACCAAGGAGTACACATTTTGTTCTTCCTAGCATATGCATTTAGGTACATTATAGGTGTTTCCAAGCCAAAAAAACATTGTTTAGGGCCTCAAAATGGCCCCAAACGTTTTGGACTCGAAAAACTATAAAAAAATAACAAATGAAAACTTGTTCTTTGAGCCATTGGAATAGGTGGGTGTCCACCGATATCCACCTAGATAGGTCCTCCCCCCTTAGGAAGAAATGGTCTCCATTGCGTTGAGCACGCCCATCATATGGGGAAACTTTTGTTGAACTTGGCCCTGGGTGAGCCACTTTCCTTGGTGCAGGAGCTTCCCTACTTTGAAAATCTGATAAAGTTGGATCCTCTATTGGAAAGCACCCCTAATCTGAGTGTCCTTTCTCTAATAAATGGCTTCTTGTTCCATGCAGTCAGAGCTGATCTAATAATGGTGGGAAGTATGGTTGAAGGGGGTCCACATTGAATATTGGGTCCAAGCCAAGGAAGGGGGGGAATACTTAGTTCAAAAACATTATCACCCATAAACTTGGTGATGGTGTAAGGTCCATAGAGAAGTGGATGAAGCTTCCAATGGGGCCTTTTAAGGAACTCTTTCTTCAAATGCAACCAGACCTTTTCTCCCATTGAAACTTGTGTGGCACCTGATGTTGATCATGGTGTTGCTTGCACTTACCATTGGCTTTCTACAAAATTTCATGGACATGTTGGAGGGTGTGTTGAACCCATTCAATGAAATTGGTGGCTTTGCCAGCCTCAAGCTGAACATGGGAATAATTTTCTTGTGTGGTTGCAAGGGGAAGTGTGACATCAATGAGACCCAATGGTTGAAATCCTAGCCCCACCTAAAAGGGGTTGGGGATGGTCGAGATATGGAAAGATATGTTGTATTTGTGTTGAACATAGGGGCGAATCTCATCCCATGTGCATGGATGATTCAAGTTGCATATGTGAAAGATATGAACGATCATTTGATTGGCGACCTTTGTCTAGACATCAATTTGGGGGTGGAAGGAAGTGGATTTGGTGAGCTTGGTTTCCATTGGTGACCAGAGGCTCAACCAAAATCTGCTTAAGAACCTATTTTCCTGATTTGAGATGATGGTTTGTGGTATCCCAAAATGTACCCACACCCATTTGAAGAAAAGCGTGGCAGTGGACTCCACTGTGATACTCTTATTGCAGGCTATCAGAATGGTCATCTTAGAAAACCGATCAACAACCACAAAAAAAAAGTCATTGCCTTTCTTGGTTGAAGGAAGGTCGGACATGTATTCCATCAAGATGGATTCCCAGGGCTTGTCGAGAGTAGGATTAAGGGTGTACATGCCTTTCTTCTTAGTGGACAATTTGACAATTGCGCATGTATTGTAGGACATGATATACTTTTTGACATCTTGTCGAAGTTTCAACCAATAGAAATGCTTGTGTAGTATCGCCACAGTATTTTCCATGCCAAAATGTCCCACCATCCGATGTAGTGAGCTTCATAAATTAGCTTTCCATGCTTTCTTGAAGGAACAAAGAGGTGGCCCAGATAACATAACAGTCTGTCCTAAAGATGAAAGTCAATGACAGTTGCACATGTTCCCAACATCTGGTACGTGGTAACGAAGTCAGGATCACTCTTGTAGATTTGGGGCCACTCGGAGGCTTCATGTCCACAGGAGTGGATAACCATGGTTAGGGTGTAAATTAGAGGTCGACTAAGGTAATCAACGATATGATTGGTGCTCCATGTCTTATATTTGATGTTGAGATGAAACTGATGCAGGTATGTGGACCAATTTTGATGGTAGTCATTCTGCAATTTTCATTGTGTTTATATGAACTATAGAGGCTTGTGATCAATGTGGATGAATGTATCCTTCCCGAGAATGTAATGGTTCCATTGACAGTAGGCTTGTACAATGGAATGCATTTATTTTTCATAGGTGGGGTACTTACGGAAGACATCTGATAGTGTCTCACTATGATATGCCACTAGATGACCGTGTTGAGTGAGAAATCCTCCCACGGCATAGTCTGAAGCGTCGGTCTCAATATCAAAAGGTTGTTGTATATCAGGTAAGGAGAGTACTAGGGTTGAGAACAAGCACTATTTCATATCATCGAATTCTTGTTGTCTTCACTTCCCCCACACGGACTTTGTTTTTCTACCACCCTTGGTCACTTGGTTGAGGGCCCATACAATATGGGAGAATCCCAATGCAAACCTGCGATAGAATTTGTCAAGTCCTAAGAAACTATGAAGTTTGGTTAGAGTGGTCGGGGTTGGATAGTCACAAATGACCTGGATCTTGGCTAGATCCACATGCACACCATGCTAATCAAGAATGTAGCCTAGGTATTGGACCATGTTCATGTCGAAGGAGCATTTTTCCAAATTAGCATGTAGCTTTTTTTTTCTCAAAGTGTGAAGGACCAGTTGAATATGTTGTAAGTGTTCCTCCCAAGTCTTGTTGAAGATGGGTATGTCATCCAAATATACCATCACAAAAGAATTGGTAAAGGTCCGCAATATATCATCCATCAACCTCATGAAAGTTGTTGGAGCATTTGTTAAACTAAAAGGCATGAATAATCATTCAAAAAGACCTTCCTTGGAATTGAAACCAGTCTTCCATACATCACTATATTCTATTAGGACCTAGTGGTATCTATAATTCAGATCAATCTTACTGAAGTAATTTCCCCCTTGAGCTAGTCAAGAAGGTCGTCAATTTGGGAAATTGGGTACCAATTTCCAACTATGATTTTTTTTAGGGCCCTGTAGTCAGTACAAAGTTGCCAAGTTCCATATTTCTTCTGTACGAGTACAATTGGACTTTCATAGGGTGAGGAGTTGGGTCATATTTTCCCCTTTTGAAGAAAATATTGGATATGATGCTTGATTTCCTCGTTTTCCATCAGAGAGCGGTGATATACTAGCCCATTGGGTAGCACTGCATCGGGGGTTAGATCAATCGAATGCTTGACCTGAAAGTGCAACGATGCCTTGGTGGGTGAGGAGAAGATGTATTTGTATTCTTCCACAAAATTTTCTACCTACTTTTGCTACATGGAGAGGCCCTTTGTAGAAGCCATGGATGGGGAGGAGACCTTATGTTCACTTTGAGAGTGAATAATGAAGAAGACAAATTTCCCAGCCTGGTAAATGACCTTCCTGCATTACTTAGCAAAGATCAAAGAAATGGTGGTACGCGAAGCTACCTCTGGTATCTTGTACAATTTTCTACCCAAAGTAATAATAACACTACAAGGTCTCGAATCATATACATCATGATGTTTCCATGGGTATGGTTGGCCTAAAAGAACATCACAAAATTAAAGGGGGGAAATATCACACAATACCTCATCCTTGAAGGGCTTGATTCCATAGGGAAGGTGGCACTGTTGATTGACACGAAGATGTCTCCCTTGGTGGAGCCACCCGATGGTGTAGGGTTGTGGGTGTGGTGTAGTTAGTAGGTCCAACCTCTAGATGAATTTTATTGAGATCAGGTTCTTTTGGCTTCCTCTATCAAAAATGAAATGCAACGAAGTACCCTTCATCCACATCTGCGAGTGAAAAAGAGCTCACCTTCCTTCGGTTCTTCTGGTTCACTTGGCTGGACCTTAGTGGTAGCAATAGTGGCATTGGGTTTTGCATCAATGATTTTCTTCCCCTTGTCCATATCTAATTCAGAGTTAGAACCTACCTCTGACTCTAAGGCTTTCATCTTGGCCACCAACAACTTCTTCAAGTGACATTCATCAGTGTTATTCTAGGGGATTTTATGGAATTCACACCACTTCCAAGTGTATTTATTTGTCTTCTCATTACCCTTCTTTGTTTGCGTGTTGGACTAGTTGTCCTAAGGGGATCCATCCTTGTTCTTCCATTTGTTATGTGGTTTTAGGTTTCCTTTTCCGTGCTTCTGTTGTGAGGAATTTAAAATCCAAACTCCCACTTCTTCTATTTAAATTTCTTCTCGATTTTGACAACATATCGACAAGTCATTCGAGTGAAGAGATTTCTAGAAAATCCATTTATGTTTGGATGTATCTATGTAGACTACCATGGTAATTGAAGACCAGATTTTGTTTAGAGTCTTTGATCCCCTGCTTGGTGTGTAGGGTATGGAAAATATTTGTGAACTATGGCATTGTCTAGTCCCTTTCTTGTGGCAGTGTGGTCCATCTCATGTACTTCTCATCGTAGCTTCCAACAGGGTAGTAATGTTCCTTAATAGAACACCTGGATGATTTGAATTAGATCTAAAAAGAAAAAATGGCTATCGACACATGACTCAAATATGAACAACAAATGCATTGTTAAGTCTCTGGGTGATTAAGGAGATCGACTTGTTGATGTGAAGGGCCCCACGTCATCATGATTGATGTCCAGTTTTGGATGTAATATATGTAAAGTTGGGAAGTATATGGTTGTATGAAAAGGAATAAAGAGACACTCATTATACATTTTCGAGTGGGATAAAAGACAAATAAATAAAGAAATGGATGAGAGATGAACTCGAGAGAAGTTGAAGCATTGGTGACACCTGACATTCAATTACCCTCTCAGTCGACTCATCATTCTATATAACGTATCCCCACAATGAGAAATGGTTTATTTGGTTGTGAATGATGTAGAGAGGATCCCCAAATGTTACTGAGGAGCATAGACATGTACCAAAGAGCCTGTAACTTTCCCATTACCAAATAAATAAGAGACTGGATGAAGCCAAAATAATGTTGGGTTTCCCGTTTGGGTTTCGAGTGTAAAAATATGAGTCTATGTGTGATTAGTTTCGTGGTTTATTTTTTATTAGGAATGGTTAATGTATGCACTGTAATTTAATGGGCGTCTGTGTATATCCTAGAGATTAGATATTTGTATTACTATTGTATGAGCTTGTTTTATATTAATCTATTTATTAGTGGGTTAATACACTAGACTAACATCTCTTTAATTGTAGCTGTGCAATGAATTCTGAGGTTGGAAATCAAGGAACCTCCTTCCAGAGCCATTGTTATTCATTCAAGGGTTTCTAATCTTGTTTTCAGACATTGGGCTCATTCTCAACCTTGTTGGGAGTTTATTTTCCTTTAGCCATAAATCATAGACATCATATATATCTAAGTATGGAGTTGTCTAGGAGTTCATTAGCTATCCACAAACCATATCCACTTTTTAAAAAACTTTCCTGCTGCCAAATTTGCCCCAAATGTTTTCCTTTGTTGTCGTATGCCAAATCAACTTCTAAAACATTTTTATTTATTGGGGGATATTAAATCGAATCCCCTACATTTTATGCACCGTGGGTTACCCAAATTCATTCCAAAATGTTTTTTGACATTACTAGTGAGTAAATTCACCCTCGGACATTCCTTCCAGTTGTTGGTCACTTTTGGTTTCCCTTTTGGTTGACTTTCCTTCTCCATCAGACCAGTAGACATCTCTTGGTCAATTTGACTTAGAAGAAATCCGACTGGAGTAATTCTGACTTGGGTAAATCTGACTTGATAATTTTGACTTGTTTCGACTCGACCTGACTTGCTTCAACTCAACCCGACTTGCTTCAACTCGACCTGACTTGCTTCGACTTGACCTGACTTTCTTCGACTCGACTCAACTTGTTTAAATTCAACATGACATGCTTCGTATTTCATTTCCTGACTCAACTTGACTCATTATTTATTTCTGAATCGACCTGGAACTAGATTGGTCGAGAATTTTTATGACATCTAAACAACCTGAGTTATAATTAATTTAACAAAGAATTTTGTGTTAATGAGACAGGTTATCACATAAAATTTCCCAGGGTCACAATTAACAACCATAGGTGCACGCAAGCATGCAGATGCAGTTTGCAGCAACAAAAATCCACTGTGCATTTTGATTTGGTATCATCTCTAAGACACAATTGGAGGGTTTCCACAATTAGCCAGCAGATAAAATTTGGCGAGGGTGCTAAAATAGTCGGCATGCACAAATCTCAGATCCCGTTCAAATCAACAACCACCAGTCATTTCGATGCCACAAAATGCACATGCATTATAATCTGAAGGACGGGCCAAAATCTAAACCATGGTTTTGTGGGGTGGCTATGTGGTGAGAAGCGGTGCATTTCAGGCCCGAAAGTGGTGTGGGTCCAAACCACTTTCAATGGCCCCGAAATCAAGTGCTCTTACAACAATGTATCAAAAAACAACACATGGTCGTCCCATAGTAGTTAAGACGCGTCCTAATCCTGAGGGGAGCTCAACCAATAAACAAAGTTTGACTTGTGCGGCCTTAATCCATCTTCTTATTCAGTGCCCAATACATGAGTGGCATGTGGAAACCTTCTAATTTTCCAACCATGCTCCGATCCTGAGGAGGATTCAGTTAATGGAAAGGGGCTGGTAGCTGAAACCTCAGCTCAGTCCATAAATAGAAGGCATGGAGTATTTGGCCGAGAATACAAGACTGTAAGCCTCAAGTACCATGACGAACAGTTTCATCTTGCAGGCCCATACTGATTTGAGCTTGGTATGATAGGAGAAAAAACACACAGTCTGACATAAGGATGAGCAGACGAAATCATTTAATGAGATAGCCAGGTCACACTCCTAGCAGTTGGGTACTGATATGATTATAATTAGATCAGTTTAGATTTTGTAAAGCGAGGAGGTATTTTCATAGGCTGTAGAGTTGAGAGAGTTTTATGAGAAGGGATCTGTATTTATCATTTTGTAGGCCTGAGGGCTTGGATTATAAATATTATGTTATTGAAGATTCCTTTGAATTGTTTTTATTATATTGTCTTCTTAGTTTACATGTTGTTATGTTTTTCTTGTCTAGATGTAATATCTCTGATCTATCGATTCCTGGATTCCTGAGGCAGTAGAGGATCTATTGTCATCTTTCCCATCTTTCATGGTTCATCACTCAGACACATGTTGTTTTTATTCTTGTCTGGATGTAGCATCTTTGATCTATGAATTCCTGAAGCAGTGGAGGATATGTTGTCATCTTGCCCATTTTTCATGGTTTATCACTCAGACAATTTTTTTTTCTTCTCGTTGGGAGGTAGCATCCTTGATCTATGGATTCCTAAGGAAGTGGAGGATATGTTGTCATCTTTCCCATTTTCATGGTTTATCTCTTAGATGCATTTTCTCTTCCTTCTCCTCATCACCACATAAATCCTTTTGTCCGAAAGACAGTTTAAATTCCTTCATTAGTCACGATACCTATGACTCCATAGCCCAATGGTCGAGGACTGATCTGCAACAACCTCTGTTATCTTTTCCTTTCTTTGTAGTCTTGTCCTGATCCACCTACCCAAACCATTTTAATCCATTTTTCCTTTTGATGGGTACTGGGCTTATCCTCTTGCAGTCATAGGGTGACTCTCGATGCTAACATTAATGGCATCATTGTCAGGGACGAAAGTGAAGATATCTTCCCTGGGAGAACGACAACGAATAGATCTAGTTTTAGATGGTGAACTGAAGCTGGACATATTATTCTAACTACTTATCTTTCACCATGGAGACTCCATTGTTTGAAAATCTATTGGCGACTCCACTGGTTTGAAATGGATAAGATTTTAGCTCAGAGGTATGATTTCTGCGATTTTTCAAAAATAGTTGGTTTCCCTAATCCAGTGCCTAGTAGAGATGAATGGGAAGTTAGCCGTCCTAAATTTCAAGGAGAAGAGTGGGAGGAACCAGCTGAACACTTGCTAGATTTTCATGATTTTATTCATCAATTTCATATTGTGCATGAGGATGTTCAAATTAAGCTTTCCAGGTATTCATTAGAGGGGATTACTCATGATTGGTGTAGATCTCTCCCAGTTGCAAGTATCATCTCTTTGACAGGATTTCATGCATTTTTCAATTCCTTTTGTAAATAATATTTTTCAACTGAACATATTTTTGAGGGATGTTGTAATGAGTTTTCTTTGCTCCATAAAAATTCTTCTAGTCATGAAAGCCCAATTTGTGATGAAGCATTTATTGTAGAAGAAAACATTTACCATGAAGATCATGAGGTGTTGAATGATATTCATTATGATAGCAATAACACATAAACATCTAACATCATATCATATGTATCTATTGTTTTAAATTTTCATGAAGATCAACATATCTCTTTTGAATATTCTGATGACAAAGAGAAAGTGTTTTCTAGAGTAGATATTTCCCCTGACTGTGAAAAAACTAGGGAAGATTTCTCTATGTATTTTCCTACCTTTTCACAATTAAAGGAGGATTTTGTTTGTTTCTCTTATGAGGAAATTGTAGAGGATATTCCTATTCTTGAAACAAATGTTTTTGGCAGCCCTGTTTATGATGAAGAAGTTATTTCAAATACTGACCAAGAGAAACCCATTTTTGATGAATATCCCGGTGAAGATGATGAAGATCAGAGCTTGTCCATGGCTCCTTTGGAACCTTGTAGCATGGTTCTTATGTATGATAATTATGAACCTGATCATTTAGAGGGACATGAAGGAGAAAAGGAAGGGATAAATGTGAAACTCATATCATCTCCAACAATTATAAATGAGCAATAGGTTAAAGAGAAATATCCATTCATTGATATACATGAGGAGATCTCTTTCCATCAGCTAGCAGATGTTGCCAGAGAAGGCAAAGGAGAAGTGGATCAGTAGCCTGCATCAACATTTCACTCACCTATGCTTGCCATAGACATTCAACTAGAAGTGAGCAGTTGTAAAGCACAACAAGCTTGCTGTTACCAATCTGGTGGGTTTTATCACCCATTTTATGAACCTGTGGGGGAGTACATGGAGTCTATTTTCCTCCATGTATTGAAGCCTTCAATATTTTTCATACCTTCAACATTGGGAGGTAATATGAAAAATATAATTATCCTGCTATCACAGTTTTATTATCTCTTGTTGATCAGTGGTAGAGTAAGAAATTTTTCCGTTAGGAAGTTACTTAGGTGGATATGGTGGAAGTTTGTTTTCACCTAGCATATTTTAAAAATCAGTTAGTGTAGGATTGTACATAAATAAGCTCCTTCTGGAGCATGTGTGTTTTTTTTTTTTTGTAAGTAGAATAGTATACATATCAGCCTATTGTATTCAACGAAATGTATTTGAGCTCGACTCCACAACCCTAAGGCACTAGAACTGTGCATTCTTGGTAGCTGTAAGGGAGCATGCCATCCCCTGTGGAGCCAAATGTTATCACATAAAATTTCTCAGGGTCAAAGTTAATAGCCATAGGTGTAGGAAAGCAGGTAGATGTAGTTTGTAGTAGAAAAAATCCACTTTGCATTTTGAATTGGTATCATCTCTAAGACACAGTTGGAGGGTTTCCACAATTGGCAGGTGGATAAAATTTCGTGGGGGCGCTAAAATAGTCGGCACGCCCAGATCTCAGATCCCATTCAGATCAATGACCACTAGTCATTTCAACACCACAAACTCCATGGGAGTTAAAATCCTAAGGGCAGGCCGAAATCCAAACCACGGTTTTGCAGGGTGGCTACGTGGCGAGAAGTAGTGCATTTCGGGCCCGAAAGCAGTGTGGGTCCAAACCACTTTAGAAGGCCCTGAAATCATGTGCTCTTACAACGTCATATCAAACAACATCACATGGCCACCCCCCAGTAGTCAAGATGCATCTCAATCCCGAGGGGAGCTCAGACAATAAAAAAAGTTTGACTTTTGCAGACCGAATCCATCTTCTTATTCATCACCCAATCCATGAGTGGCACATGGTCACCTACTAATCCTCCAGCCACGCTCCGATCCAAGGAGGATTCAGTTAATGGAAATGGATCGGTATCTGAAACCTCATCTTAGTCCATAAATAGAAGGCGTGGAGGCTTTGGCCGAGAAGACAGGACTGTCAACCTGAGGTACCATGACAGACGATTTCGTCTTGTAGGCCCATATTGATCTGAGCTTTTGTCTGTGTTGACGGGCGTTTATGAAACACCATCAATTGGAATGGAATAGTCTGGTTTGAGGTTGTCTAAATAATCCAAGCCGTTTGGAATAACTACCCCTGACGATTTTAATGACTCTGTTAGTCGATAAAGGGATCTAATATAAACTATGAAAATAAAATAACTAACTATGCATTAATGAATAACTATTATATACATTCACTATTCTCGCTTTTATATACAACATATACAAATAAACAGGTGCACAATTTACGAGAAACCTTTTAAACTAAGATTTTACAAGAGAACCAAATCTTAGGAAAAATTAAATAGATTTAGAACATACTACTAATTTAATTTTAACCTTGAATCTAAGAAAGGAAAATAAATGAATATAAATAATAATGGTTAACTTAAATAAACAAAGTATTTAAGCTTAAATGTTAATTTACATTTACAAAATATAAATCAAAACAAAAAGAAAATCATTAAACTATAACTGGGCAGTATTTAAAGAGAACTTTTGGTTGTTTCTTCCTGTATAACGTTGCTCCAACAACCCGTTTGTTAAGAGAAATCTATAGTACAAGGTTGTATAATTCTAAGATTGTGATAGTGTCAGTATAAAAATCACTTTGACTGACAATTTAAATCTTATTTAAAATGCAGAAATAACAACTTTCAAATCATGATCCTTAGTGAAGATATAATAGACTAATCGACAATAAGAAAAATCTCAATTGAACAATTGTATCATTACAAATCCGAATTACAAGAATAAACTCAATTTAATACAATATTTGTATCAAAATAATACAATTACCAAGATCAAGATAATTGGGATAATAGACTATTAAAGATTGACAAAATTAATACATAAATGATAACAATTAATCCGATATTGATAAAACAGACAAACTAATTTAAGTCAATGCATAGTCAATTACTCAAAGAACATGAAGATGTTATAATGAAAACAAAACCCTTTTACTCAGGACAAAAGTCATTAAGCAATCTGAAATTCCATATTCTTCTTCGAAAGTACTGGTCCATTCTCCCAAAATTCCAACCACCCGTTACTCCTTTTGAAAAAAAAAAGTTTACAAAATAAATAATATACAAAAAAGAAAGGATAAAAATCCTGCTCTGAATTTTTTGGATCTCCCAAGCTCTGAAATTTCTCATATATTTATGCAATGAATGAACAGTCTGGGCATCACTAATAATTTCTGCCACCTAAAATTTGTCTCGTAAAGAAACAAAAATATCTCTCAAATCACACATTTGTTTGGGAAAAATATTGCGAGTAAGATAAATGGGTCCATTCTGCAAATGAGGTTTCAACCGTTTCTTCATATTCCTCACGGTTTGGTTGCAATCAGTCCTGAAAAACTGTTTTTCTGTTCTTGAACGCATTTCCAAATCTTATCTATTGTTGCTCATAAATTATTTGCAACAATCCAATGTTATTTTTGGATCAATTATCTTGAATGTATTTAGATAAGAAAATCAAGCCATGATCAGATCCATACCAAATAACTAATAATAGAAATCCGTGAAACAAAAAGACACCAAATTAATAACCTAAAAATTGTGAATAAAACAAAATCAAGAACAATAAAATTAAAATGAATTTAAACTAACTATAAGTTGTAAACAAATATTGTTTATATTTTCCTTTCAAATATGATCTTAAAATTCTAGAAGCTTCAAGTTGAGGAAGAGGAGAAAAATATTAATTTTGGGTTTCCACAAAATCAAACAAATGATAGATAATTCTTTTTTTATTTTGATTTTATTTTGAAATGAGATGCAAAATGGCAAAAAAAATTAATTAATTAAACCCACCAAATGATTTTGTGAAAATGAGAAACCAACCAAGATATTATTTGATAACGTATTGAACCCATTATTCAGAATAATCAAACTTGCTAATGAGAAAAAGATGAAAACATAATCATAATTTAAACGAAAGTAAGCAATCGATCAAAATTGATGTTTTTGTTTAAATAATTGAGATTTCTAAGGTCGTCTCTCCTTCATTCAAATTTGATCAAATGTGAAAAAATGTCATAGAAAAGATGTGTCGCAATAAGATTTCTTCCTGTAAAATCATTGTTATTAATCCATTCCTTCAACCAAACCATTCTCATAGAAGATAAATTCAATAAGGAAGAGGTAATAACAAACTACCAAATTATGAAGTTCATCCATCAACATCAAAAATCTATAGAAAACAAAAAGAAATGGCATTTGAATTTCATGAAATTCAAACCAAACAAAAGAAAAGAATATAAACTCAAACCAACCTCGAAACAAAGAAAACCAATACCACTCCAATCAAGTCAAAGGGAAAAAAACAAAGAATCCAAGTAAAATTTAGAGGGGCCCTATAATTTGATTAAAAAAAATAAGGGGGTTGTTGTGGGCAGGCAACAGTCTTATAGGAGAAAACACGCACAATTTTACAGAAGGATGCACAAACGAAAGCATTGAACGATATATCCAGGTCACACTCCTAGCAGTTGAGGACTGATCTGATTATAATTAGATAATTTTAGATTTTGTAAAGAGGAGAGGTGTTTTTAGAGGCTGGAGAGCCGAGAGAGTTGTATGAGAAGGGATCTGTATTTATCAGTTTGTAGGCCTGAGGGCTTGGATTGTAGATATTATGTTATTGAAGATTCCTTTGAATTTTTTTTTATTCTAAACTATCTTCTTAGTTTACATGTTTTTTTTATCTTGTCTGGATGTAATCTCTTTGATCTATGGATTCTTGAGACGGTAGATGATCTGTTGTCATCTTTCCCATATTTCATGGTTCATCACTCAGACACATGTTGTTTTTCTTCTTGTCTGGATGTAGCATATATGATCTATGGATTCTTGAAGCAGTGGAGAATCTAGTGTCATCTTGCCCATTTTTCATGTTTTATCACTCAGACAATTTCTCTTTTCTTCTCGTTGGGAGGTATCATTCTTGATCTATGGATTTCTGAGGCGGTGGATGATCTGCTATCATCTTTCCCATTTTCATGGTTTATCTCTCAAAAGCATTTTGTCTTCCTTCTCCTCATCACCACATAAATTCTTTTGTCTGATAGGCAGTTTAAATGCCTTCATTAGTCACGATACTTATGAATCCATATCCCAATGGTCGAGGAATGATATTAAACAACCTCTATTATCTTTTCCTTTATTTGTAGTCTTGTCTTGATCCACCTACCCAAACCATTTTAATCCATTTTACCTTTTGATGGGTACTGGGATTATCCTCTTGCATTTGGAGGGTGACTCTCAGTGCTAACAAGATGGATAGGCTATAAGTATCTCATTTATGGATCAGATGGTATCAGAGAAAAATTTTGAATACATTCAGTGAGAACTGTATGGTAAGTACCCAAAGTAATTAGAAAAGAAAGGGACAATAATTTTTGTCAGGGATAGAGTGAGGTATAACATCAAGAATATCATGGGAACATTATGAAGGTGAAGAGGAAGAAGATCCCAGTGTCAGGTTGGATTGAATTGAACAGAGTTTGGCCATGTTGACATCAATGGTCTCACAACTATTGGCAATGAAGGGAAAGGAAACACCATCAACAGATGATGGGAATGAATGAACCAAGAAGGAAGAAAATAAGTGAGAGACAGAACATAAGACTAATCTAGAAATGGGAGAGTGAAGCTACAACAAGACACAAGTACATTTTTGTGTAGAGGATAAGGTGGACATAAAGCAGTATGTTGGAGAAGTGGATACTATCAGGATGAACCAATGTCTACAACAAATGGAAGTGTATTTCAGTGTGCATGAATTATCTAGAAAACAAAAGATTTATTTTCCTCAGTTGAAGCTCGAATGCCATGCTTTGACATGGTGGGAGAGTGATGCAGTAAGCGAAGCACTAGGAAATGAGCCACCAATGATTTATTGGGAAGTGTTTAAGAACATAATGAAATATCATTTTTATCCAATAGGATATGAGGAACAACAACAAATAGTATGGAATTACTTCAAAAAGAGACAAGGAAAATAAGTGTAGGAGTTCACGACAGAGTTCAAGAAGAGAGAAATTCATATGGGAGTCTCTCTCAAAATTCCAGACAGGTTGGTCAAGTATTTAGGGGCCTTGTTTCCTTAGATTCGTAGGAAATTGATGTTATTTATACCAAAATCAATTGATGAGGCCATGATTCAAGAACAATACCTTGAGGGAGACAAGCGAAAGCAACAAATAAATCCTCACAAGCAAGTAGAACAACAAGAGCACCAGAGAAAGAAGACAAACAAGAAGAAGTGGAATGAGAAGAAGGTTATGGTAGAAACACAAGAATAAAAACCTCCCATTCAACAATGTAAAGGATGTGATCAAAAGGGACACAGGAGGATAATTTTTGGAAATTGCACCCTGAGAAGCGCCCCAAATATTTTTAGGAAAAAGAAGAAGAAAACATTAATATCAATGGATGTTGAGGAATAGGTGGAAAATGCATTGGAAATAGAAGGGAAGATTAAATGCACTAATATTCATAAATAGGTGGCATTGGTTGGTTTCAATCACAAGGAGGATAAGGCAATGACTGAACTTTTTTGCATTAAAACCCACATGAAGCAAAGCAAGGTGGATTGATTGTTCGATCCAGTTTCACAATCCAACTTGATATCTACACAATTGGTTGAGAAGATCGGGCTGGAGACTCAATATCATCCACATCCATACCCCCTGGTCTGGGTAAGGAAAGATGTGGAATTGAAAGTGAGAAATAAATGGAAATTTAAGTTTTCCATCGATCAGAATTTTGTTGATGAAGTAGTTGCAGTTGGGGTTCCTCTAGACATATGTGGAGTAATCTTGGGAAGTCCATATTTGTAAGTGAGGGACGCCATTTTCAGAAGGAGATAAAACCAGTACAGGCTATTCAAGGATGTAAAATCTTATGCCATAAATGCAGATAAGGATAAATCTAAGCTCTCTTTGATCAGTGCTTATCATGCAAGAAGAATCATGGGAAATACAAACAAGTTTGTCTTGTTGTTCCTGAGAGAAGGAAAACAAAAAGGAGAATGCAACAAGTTGGAGATGAAGGAACCATTGGAAGGATGTAATAGAGAGAAAATTCAACTATTACAAAAATTGATTGAATCCTACATGGAAGTGTTTCAAGAGCCTCAGGGACTGCCACCCAAGAGAGAGGTTGAACACAAGATTCAGTTGTTGCTGAAATCACCACTGCCTAACATTGGGTTGTATAGGTAGTCCATCATCGAAGAAAATGAAGTAAAGAAGCAGTTGCAACAGTTGTTGGAGCAGGGATTCATTAGACCTAGTACATCACCGTGTGGTTCACCCATCATCATGGTGTCAAAGAAATATGGAATATGGAGAATGTGCATTGACTATCATGCCCCGAATAAGATCACCATCAAGAATAGATATCCTTTTCCAAGGATTGATGAATTTTTGGACCAACTGCAACAAGATAAATTCTTCACTAAGATGGACCTCAAATCAGGTTACCACCAAGTGAGGATCAAAGTAGAAGACACATGGAAGACAATGTTGAAACAAGACAAGTTTTGTATGAATGGTTATTAATGTATTTTAGATTATGCAATGCACCTGCAACATTTATGAGACTCATGAACGATGTGCTACGTCCCTTCATTTAATGTTTCATAATAGTATATCTGGATGACATACTAATCTTTAGAAACACTTGGAAAGAGAACCTCTCACATGTGACACAGGAATTAGAGACCTTGAAGAAGAATCAATTGATTGCCAACTTTCAAAAATGTGATCTTAGGAATACTTCCTTGATATAACTTGGACACATGATTGGAGGAGGAGAGCTAAAGGTAGATCTAGAGAAGGTTGTATCCATCACACAATGGCCTATTCCCACCAATGTGATAGAGGTTAGGAGTTTCATGGGAGAAACTCAGTATTTGAGAAAGTTCATTGTCAACTTCTCCATAGTAGCAACACCATTGCATGCTATAACTTTCATTGGGGTAAGACACAACAAATATCATTTGAAGACTTGAAGAAGAAAATCAACAATGCTCCAATGTTATCCATGCCAACTTTGCAATGACCGTTTGAGCTGGAGACTGATGCTAGTGGATATGCATTAGGAGAAGTAGTCATGTAAGGAGGAAGGCCTATGTGCTACCATTCATAGTTGTTTCACAGACCAGTGCTTGACTACCCCACATATGATAAGGATCTCTTTGCAATTGTACAAGAAGTGAAGAAGTGAAATAATTACCTCTTGGGGAAAGAGACTATCATACACACAGAACATCAGCCTCTTCAATATCTATAGAGTCAGAGTAAGATGTAATGAGTGAGACATTATAAGTGGTTAGTTTTCTTGCAACAGTTTCAATTGTTGACTAAGTACAAGAAATGAGTCACGAATAGACTAGAAGACATTCTCTCTCAACCACCATTGAAGAAGATTGCAACAATTGGAATGATAATACAACTTGTTCCTTTCACTCATGAAATTTTGAGTGAATATTACGAGGGGGGTGAATATTTTAGGGAATTCTACAAGCAACTAAATGAAAGGATAGTTGTTGTCATGGAAGGAAAAAAATTCCACATCAATATGGGCTATTATACAAGATGGGAAAATTATGCATACCCTAGGACAGAAGAGTGCAGTCGATGAGAGAAGCACACACTTCTAGAATTGATGGGAATTTTGGCATGAGAAAGACAATGGAGAATCTGCAACAATATTTTTATTAGCCAAAGATGCAGGAGAAAGTGGTAAATTTTGTTAGAGGTTGTGTTCTTTGCAACACTAGTAAGCTATGAAACCAAAAAATTGGTTTGTACATGCCATTTCCAGTACCAAACATGTCATGGGAGAGCATCTCAATGGATTTTGTTGGAGGTTTACACATGAATCATAGAGGCCATGAATACTTGTTCATTTTGGTGGACCGTTTTAGAAAAATGTGCATGCTCATTCCTTGTAAGAAGACAATCTTGGGACGAGAAGCAGTTGAACTATTCTTCAGCCACATCTAGGTACATTTTGGATTTCCAACCTCCATCATATCTGATAGGGACAATGGGTTCTTGGGAATATTTTGGACAGTAATTTGGGAGAGAATGGATACCAAGTTGAAGTACTCCACTGCATTTCATCCTCAGAATGATGGACAAATTGAGGTTGTAAACAGGAAATTGGTGAAATTGTTGAGAGGATACAACATCAAGCATCCAAAGACTTAGGACGAGCAGGTAGACTACATTCAACACTCTTACAATAGGGAACTTCATTATTCCACCAAACAAGTCCTCTTTCGAGACATTTTTTGGTTATTTTTGTCCTTCACCATTTGACATCGCTTATGGACAACAAAGGGAAGAAGTAGAATTAAAAGGATAAGAA
>ML779427.1:532055-552355 GCA_009831015.1 Picea engelmannii
AGTGAAATAATCCCAGGTGGATGTGACTACAAATATTGTAGATTCATCATTGGCCCTTTGCTCGCAGTAAGTCTCCCACTAATCCTTGACATGGGAGATATCCTTAAGGAGCGCAAAGGTAACTTTTTCTCTATTGGAAAAATCATGGACCGAAAAATACCCTTCTAGTAGATTCATCCATTTATCTAGAGCATCTACATCTACCTGACCTTCAAATATAGGAATATTAAAACTCACTTGTACCTTGAAGGGAGTAGTGCCTCCAAAGTGTCTTCTTGACGAAGATGCGTCGGTTGTTGGTAGCCATCGAAAGATCTGTGAAAAATTATCCATCATCTCGTTCCTCTATCACACACAGGCTTCCTCAAGAAATAGTTTAAAAGGATCTCCTGCTCCCTCGTCTCTCTTTTTTTATGCCATTGGAGGTCTTCTAGGTGAGCTAGGCCAGTCTTGCAAGGGCTCAACTACTTTAAGTCCCAAATCCTTGTACCTTGACCTCATTGGGTACATGCACATAGAAACAAATAAAGAGAAAAATTTTCTCATACCACTGGTCCATATTTGTAAATGGAACGAGAACACAAAGAGATACATAGATACAATAAAAATTTACTTCTATTAATAAAGAGAACATGCTAAAACTGTAAAATGCATAATGAAACAAATTTGCTCGAATGGTGGAATCTTATCTCTGAGAAGAGATGTGATGACTATGCAGATTTGCAAGAAGATGAGTACAATGAGGCTCCAAAGGAATTTTTAACATAAAACATAAATGAGAAAACCCTAAACATCCAAAAACCTAACCCCGGGAGATGAAACGCCAAAATTTTTGTAGGCCCCGATGGGGGTAGTTTATACATTAACTTCCTGAGGGCATAACTTTTGAATGTAATCTCCAATTGGAGCGCTCGATACACTGTTGGAAAGGTATAACTAAGGAGTATACATTCCATTCAACCTAGCATCTATTTTTATACATGCTAGGTGTTAGGTAGAATGAAAAACTATTATTTGAGACAGTGGAATAGGTGGGTGTCCACCGATATCCACTTGGATAAATAGTATATTAGAGGATGTATACTTTGTTTTAACAACAAGCCTAGTAACAAGAAGTAAGGTCTATACCATCCATTACATGTACCCACTCGACCTTAGGGAAGAATTTCCATGGATCTTGTGGGAGGTTTACCAACAACTAGGAAGGGATATGACTATCTAATTATGGTAATTGGTAGGTTCAACAAGATGTGCATCCTCAAGCCTTGTAAAAATACCATCAAAGGAAAAGAAGCAACAAACATGTTCTTTGAACAGGTTCGAGTGCACTTTGGGATACCAAGGAGCATCATCTCAGACAAGAATACCATATTTCTCAGTACATTTTGGACTACATTGTGGGAGAACATGGACACTAAGTTGAAGAGATCTACAACATTCTATCCATAGTAATATGAGTAGAAAGAAGTAGTCAACATGACTTTGGTACAAATTTTTAGGGGTCACAATTAGAAACATCCAAAGACATGGGATGAAAATATGATCTACATAAACACTCTTATAATAGAGCAGTCCACACTTCTATTAGTAATTCACATTTTGAAACTTTCTTTGGATATTATTCATGTTCACCCTTGGATTTTGTATATGGATAACAAGCAGGAGTGAGGGAGGACCTCATAGGATATGCATTGAGAGTAGAAAAAATTGTTGAGAAGATTAGTTAAATACATTTGCAAGGGCAGGATATGTTGAAGAAGTCTTAGTAAAAATGCAAGGCCATACATGATCAACATCGAACTGAAAATTCATTCAAAATGGGATACATAATTTGGTTATAGTTGAACAAGGAAAGACTACAAGGTCTTGGTAATAATATCAAGGATTTGTGGTATTGACCTTTCAAGATATTAAATAAGGTGGGAGATAATGCCTACATACTCAATCTACCCTCATACATGCACATTTACTCAATAGTGAATGTGGAGAATCCAAAACTTTATGAGATTTCCATGTTGGATAAGGAGGAGGAGTAGGTCATACCTTCCATACAGGACTTAAGAAGAGTTATTTTTTTAGAAGCGGCCCAAAAATACAAGATAGGGGCAACATGACCTTTGGTAGATTGTGTTGAAAGGACAACTTCCAGGAAAAGCAAAGTGGTACTCCGGGGAGAAGGTAGAGGAAAATTTTTCTCACCTCATTCAGTAAAACAATTTGGGACCAAAAGCTTCCCTAAATAGGAAAGTATGATCTGGATTGGATTATTATATTATTTTTCATCTATCTTGATTCTTTCAGAGTGGAAAAATTGGAGGAATTAACCTGCGAGGTCATTTTAATGGTAGGTCTTAGTTTAGAAAATTGGGGTTTGAAACATTCCAAAGAAATTTTGAGGAATCAAACAACATTTTATAGGGTAAAATATTTCTTATATTTAGCTAATACCCTTTGATGCCATTCTACATATCGATACCTTTCCAACGATGCAAAAATTGCATCAAGAAGAGATTGTATACAAAAGTTATGCCCCCTGCAAGTTGACCTGTTGTGTTGACCACTGTAACACCATGTTTCCCCCATTTTGTAAATATAACTATATTGGCCAAGATACTATGGAAAACTCAATATGTGTGAATGTTTGATTTGATGGACATTTGTATAAAAGGTCGATGAATGTAAATTATGTTATTTACTAGAAAATGGATAAGTGTTGCATGATTGTTGGAAGGGGGGTGTGCTAAGAGATCCCACGAATACTATGAAAGAGATGGTGAAGGGGACCAAGAATGGTTGCATTAACCTCCACCAGACCATTACTTTGCTGTATTTAATTTCTCAGGATCAAAACAACCCTCTAACCCAAGAATAAATTATAGTCAGGCTGGTAGGTGGGAAGACCTCTTCAAGAGTTAATGAGGGGATGGGGCAGACTACCCATCTGTAAGGCTTCCATACCTGACCACAGACTGGGAATTCGGGCCATAGGAAATATTGTTGAGGAAGGAAATAAAGTAATGTTTTGTGGGTAGAGGAATACCTATGAAGAGTGCAGAGACGAGAGAGTGAGCTCTTGGGTTTGATGAGGAAATGTAAAAAAAAGTGTGTTCTGATCACAAGAAATAGAGTCTGACTCAGGAGAAGGAGAGTAACCTTTGTCCCTATCTATGAATGATTCAGGAGAAGGAGAGTAACCTTCGTCCCTATCTATTTTTGTTATGGGAGAAGGAGAGTAACCTTCGTCCCTAACTTTCATTGAGCTGGAATAAAAGACTCAATTTCAAAGCATCGTGGTCTAGCTCGGGGCTGGCCAGTGGTAAATCTATTAGGAGTGACTGAACCTATGGTTGGGTGGACATGAGCACCCCTTTTAGTACTTGCATCATGTCTTCTGGTTTTGATAAGTGTTTTCATACTTTGTGTATTGAACTGAAATAAGGGATGAATGCATTGGTTTATATATATGTATCTATAAATGGTTTCTATGTGAAATGGTCATGATATGTGTATGCATTCATCTCCTTGTGAACTTATTCTTATGACTGAGAGTATGTATGCCCCATCTTATCCCTCAAGGCTTCTTGGGACATAATCCTGTAGGACAACCGATATAGGAGATATCGTGTCAATCTGACCTTGTCCGTCTGAAGAGGATACCTCTTTCAGAATCCTTGTTGTGCTACTGAGATTTCATGCCCAAGTCCTTAATCATTTCATGATAAAAGATCAAGAAGGATAGTGACGTTCAAGCCTTGAAAGGGGAGATCTCTTCATTTGTAAGACGAGCGAACGAGATCCATTCGGGAGGACCCATATGACCAACACCTAGGAACCTTAGGCTAAGCCTAAGGGAGCTAAGTCCTCCTAGCTTCAGAGATCCATAAGTGCGGGACTTTGGAGTATTGTCGACCTTACCAACCTTAAATTGGCCGAAGGTAACCAAAAGATTTAGTTACTGACAAGCTGACCAAAAATGAATGGTTTCCCTAGTGGTTAGGTGAACCTATCTCACCATATAAACCGGGATCCAAATCCCCATCGGGAAGTAGCATGAGCCACTGATCGAGAATGTTCGAATGTTCCCTTGATTGTTGGATGTACAACGAGAAGACTTCGGTGAAGTACTACTTCAGGAGAATAGAGATGCTATATCCTCAAACTCCCTGAACATCGAAGTTACGGAGTAAAGGAAAGTCGTAGATTTGGGGGGATCGTTACGAGCCTTGGTTACAGTCCGATCATGTTGGAGGAGGAACCCACACACGGTACTTTGACAAAGTCCTACTTCAGGAGAACATAGTGGAAGTGAAGAAAAAAATCCCGAAGGCCGGAGTTGTGAATTAACCAGGACCATAGATCTAGGGATCCTTCAGGTTCTTTCCTAGCCGTCATATTTACAATGTAGTCATCCCAACATTGACTGCTTTGGGAGGATAGGGTTGTTGTAACATCAAAATCCCTGAATCCCAAAGTAACGAGAGTCGTCGACTCGAGGACACTTTGAGAGTATTCTTGACCATCAGATCTAGGTGGTGGTCAGCCCAGTGCTGACCAACTCTGGGAGAACAAAGAATTTTACCCGCTGAAACCCCCGAACCCCGAAGTTATGAAGTAGTGGAGGCCACTGAAACAAGGGTTACATGGACCTACCTTGGCTGCAAGATTGAAGGGCATGAAGGATGATCAGTCCGGAGTGACGTCATCCAGGGTGACGTGCACCCAAGTTTGACGTGCCACGTGTCACTCATATTCGTGCATATGACATACCCTTTAGACCCATTGGAATGTGACACATGTCACCCATGACCCCTTACACATGTCATCCCCTGGTACAATCCCGCCTACCCATAGTGGTTGGTGATGTGACCAGAACTCTGGGAATCTGGGACTTTGGATTCCGGAGGAATTGGGGTATAGTATTGTAGAGAGCCCAAAAGGCTTGAAGTGTCAAAGTCCATCCTAGCCATTGGTGTCAGGAGAGACATGGCACCAGATCCTGTACTCCAGAGGTTTAACACACCAGAAGGAAGCAAGAATAAAAGGTTGAATACCCCTGAAGTCACAGGGAGCTGGAGGAGATCTGAACCATCCATAAACTGGGACGTGTGTCAGTATATCGTTAACTCCCAAGGAGAGCCACTCCCAAGGATTTGAAGCTTGGTTCTTCAAAAATCCCTTAAGCTCAAAGTAACATAAAGAATCTCAACCATCCATCGTTTGGGGATGCGTGGTGGGCGATTTGTTACTTCGTAGGATAGCCCCTTCGGATAAAAGTGGAACAAGAACTCTCGAAGGCTCGGATCCCAGATTTCACCCAATTCTTTGATCTCATAGGACAGGTGTTAGGAGATATGTCACTCCGGAGGAAGAATTGTTGCAAGAGTTGAGAAATCTCGAAGGCCAAAGCGTCGGAGTTTATCATAACCATTAGTAGTGGAGGACGTGTGTCTGGAGATCTGATACTCCGGAAGGATTTCACTGCAGAGATTGGTGTGTGTGAAGACTCAGGAAGTGCCAAAGCTTGGATTCCCGAAGCGAATCGGACCTATCGATTCTCTGAGGACACGTGGCATTGGATTGTGGACTTCAAATATTTTCCACTCCGGAGGATTGACATGGTGGTTGTTCAAAATGTCCCGAAGCGTCAGAGCCCGAAATTGGTGTGGGCCATTTACATTAAAGGAGAAGTGTGCATCGCTGATTAGTAAGGGGACACGTGGAAGAAGGAGGTACACTCCATTAGAAAGCCACTTCAGAGGATTTGTGGAGTGTGCATGTGGATTCAGTCGAAGCCAAAATTTTTGAATGAAGAGACTCAACTATAGATCTCAGTGAGGAACAAGGACCGTTGATCTTGTTTATGTGGTTCCAGAGGATTGTGCTTTCAGAATAATTGGGGGCAGCATGAGGCGAGAATGCTTGAAGATATTTGGGAAGCCATAACCTGCAACCCAAAGCTCAGATTTGATCCTGGAAGCAATCATTAGAACGCTACGAGTAAGTAGAAGAGGATGGATACCTTAGACAGATGATTTTAGATGTTAAGGAGAGAAAACTTTTGATGCCCCATCCCTAGGAAAGATACTCAGGGGTCAGGTGTGTTACAAATTGGTATCAGAGCATGGTTACAACACTTGGCCTACTTGGGCTCATGGACGAGTTGCGTAAAAAAAAAAAACCATATTTTAAAGTATTTTAAGGGTGACACCCTGTCTTACCTCTTTCCTAAAAAGTCTGGTTAAAATTTTGCTGAAGAAAAGAAAGAAACTGTCTACTGTGTGTGTATTTAATAAATATGAACTGTGTGTTGTTTGTAAACTAATATACTATTGGCTAACAATAAGTGTTTTTTCATCACTCAAGCGGTCGGTAAATTGCGGGAAACTCCAAGTATAAAGGATGGTGATGTGCCATGAAGTGGGGGATGGATCCCATAATAGAGACGAAAAATCTGATGAAATGAGGGTGATGGAAACCCCTCTAGATCTGGATGAAACTGTAAGGAGCCTCATGGATGAATTACAGAGTTGCAAGGATGACAACGAGAGATTGATAAAGGAGCAAGAAAAACAAACGAAAATTAATACAGTCTTGTTGTCGAGCTTATCTGACATATAGAGGCAGCTATAACATGGACCCACAACCAGTCATGTGGATCGACGACATACGAAGAGAAGGCAAAGTCCACCTGAAATACGAAAATGTGGTCCCATAAGTGTCCACACTGGGAGAAGTACCTCGAGGAAGGCCCAACCTGGAGGTAGGGGACAGTCATTGAGAGAGTCCTCAGGAAAGGAAATTGGCAACTCTGAGGGATCTTCTAGTAGAAAAACTAGCTCACATTCTCAAAATAAAGGAAAGGCTTCCATTTGGTGGGAAGACCTTAGGAATGTGAAAGGAATCCATGAGAAGGACTTGTCATGGAAACAATTTAAGAAACACTTCAAGAATAAGAATAGTTCGTGATTAAATAAGAAGGGGTTTAAATCCTCAAGATATAAGAACTATAGGAAGGGTTCTAGGATGAGCCTTCCTACTGTAAGTGTGTATCAGCAGAATTTCACCTCCCATAGTGGAAATAAAACTTTTGGAACAACCTCAGGAAAGACTGATAACCCAAAGAGAGAACACTTGAAATGTTGGGGTTGTGGAGAAGAACATTTGCTGAGAGATTGCTCACATAGAAAACAAAACAGTAGGAAAGTATACAACACCCAAGAATCTACCACAGTCAATGATGTGGCTAGGAGCATGCCATGAATTTATGCACCCTTGGATAATAAACAAGCCGGCCACCAAGCCTCAGTGGTGGATATGGAAGGTATGATCGCCAACTGTCTAGTTTCTATTTTAATTTACCTTGTTTCTAATTTGAGTTATGTAGACCCTTAGACTATTGATAAGTGTAAAATACAACCAGTTAGACATGTTAACCCATGGTTAGTACAACTATCCACTGGAACCAAAAGGAAAGTAGCAGAGGTCATACCATCTTGCCAATTTATTATGGATGGATTTCCCACCCAAGCGATCCTTAACATACTTCCCCTAGGGTCTTATGACATGTTGATTGGTATGGACTGGTTATCTACTTATAAAACTAAGTTGGAATGTTACTCTAAAACTTTAGAATTTGTAAATGAAGAAGGGAGAAAAATAACCCTCTAAGGGATTCAGAAGCTTGTCTCGGTGAGACGAATATCAACCCTTCAAATGAAAAAGCATTGTATAAAGGGATGTCCCCTATATGCAATACATGTGTTGAAATATGTTGAGGATGAAAAACCAAACCTAGAGGACCACCCCATATTAAGAGGGTATAAAGACATGTTTCCAAAAGAGGTATCGGGTCTATCTCCGAGAAGAGACATTGAATTCTCGTTATAACTTGCACCAGGAGCAGTGCCAGTTCCTATAACACCCTATAGGATGAGTACACAAGAGATAATTGAGCTCAAGATACAACTAAAGGAGATGATTAACAAAGGCTACATTCAACCCAGTGTGTCTCCATGGGGAGCACCAACCTTGTTTGTGAAAAATAAAGATGGCACACTCCAACTGTGCATAGACTATAGACAACTCAAAAATAAAACCATAAAGAATAAGTATCCCTTGCCAAGAATCGATGACTTGTTCGACCAATTAGGGGTTGCTTCCATTTTCTCAAAGATTGACTTAAGGTTTGGATACCATCAAGTCCAAATCAAGGATGAAGACATCCACAAAACAACCTTCAGGACAAGGTATCGTCACTATGAATTTGTGGTGGTGCCATTTGGATTAACCAATGCCCCCGCCACTTTTATGTGCTTGATGAATAATGTACTCAACAAATTCCTAGACATATTTGTATTGGTTTTCATTGATGATATCCTAATCTACTCCAAAAACAGAGAGGATCATGAAGAACATCTTAAATTAGTGCTACAAGTACTAAGACAACATCAACTCTACGCTAAGTTTAGCAAGTGTGACTTTTTCCAGAAGCAAGTCCATTACTTAGGCCATGTCATTTCCGAAGAAGGAGTGGCAGTAGACCCTAACCAGATCATATCTATCATAGAATGGCCTACCCCAAAGGATTTATCTGATATCAGATTCTTTATGGGCTTAGCAGGGTAATATAGGAGGTTCATAAAATAATTTTCCAAGATCAGTTGTCGAATCACTGCCCTCTAGAAAAAGGGGGTTAAATTCACTTGGACATCAGAATGTGAAGAAAGATTTCAGAAAATGAAATACCGTCTAACCCATGCACCTATGATGAAGATTGTAGACCATGATATTGACTTCTTCATGTTTACACACACCAGTAAGGAAGGACTCGGAGGAGTCCTTATGAAAAAAGGGTGTGTAATTATCTACGAATCTAGAAAATTGAATGAGCATGAAATCAATCATGTGACCCGTGATCTAGAGTTTTAAGCCATAGTACATGCTTTAAAAATGTGGAGACATTACCTCCTAGGTAGGATATTTTTACTTATGAAAGACCATTATGGGTTGAGGCACCTATTTGATCAACCAAAACTCAATGCTAGACAAGCTAGGTGGATGTATCTCCTTAGTGATTTTGATTTTGAAATCAAACACATCAAAGGAAAGGAAAATAGGGTGGTTGATGACCTTAGCAGAAGTATGAAAATGATTCACCTGGTAGTGGTAACCACTTGTGAAAAGGATGTCAGGAAGAGAGTCAGGAATGCACAAGAAGCAGATACATTTTTCAATACCCTGACGTCATACCTAAAGCAAGATCCCACTGAGATAAAGTATGAAGGCTATCAGATGCTTGATGAAGGCCTACTGACCTACAAAAATAGATTGTATGTTACAAGTTGTGACTACTTGAAGAGGTTCATAATGGATGAACTACACAATAGACCATATACTGGTCATCCAGGTTATCAGAAAATGATCACGACCACTAGGAAACAATTATGTTGGCCTGGGTTGAAAAAGGACATAGATGACTATCTAGCTAAGTGTCTAGAATGCTATAAAGTTAAGGAAAAACACCGGCACCCAATAGGGTTGTTACAGCCTCTACTGATTCCATAATGGAAATGGGAAACCATCACCATGGATCTCATCACTAGATTACCAAAATCGACCAAGCAGAATGATGCCATCATGGTAGTGGTGGAAAAATTGAGCAAGTTTGCTCACTTCATCCCTGTCAAGTTGACTCATAAGGAAATAGATATTGCCAACATCTTTATGAAGGATATATTTAGACTTCATGTCATACCGAGGGAGATTATATGTGACAGAGACACAAATTTACTTCAAGCTTTTAGAAATCCTTAATGGTTGGTTGTGAGACTAAATTGTTGTTTATCAAAACCTATCACCCTCAAACTGTTGGACAGATAGAAAGAGTAACCCAAATATTAGAATACATGTTAAGGATGCACGTAATGCATCAGCCTAATAAGTGGGAATACTACCTGCCATTTGTATAATTTTCCTACAACAACGGTTATCAAGAGTCATTGAAGATGAGCCCTTTTGAAGCCCTCTATGGTAGACAGTGCAAGATTCCAATCAGTTGGAATAATCCAGTGGATAGAATTACAATTGGACCTGACATGCTGAAATAAATAGAACAACAAGTGATTCATATAAAACAAAATATAAAAATTACTCATGATAGACAGAAGAGTTACGCTGACAGAAAGAGAACTCCCAGAGAGTTTAGGATAGGAGACCATGTCTATCTCAAAGTTAGGCCCAGCAAGAGTTCCCTGAGAATGGGATCTTGTGCCAAGCTAGAACCTCTGTATTGTGGACCCTTTGAAGTCTTGGATAGAGTGGTACCTATAGCCTATAGGCCATCCCTCCCTCCCACAGTAAAGGCACATAATGTTTTCCATGTTTCATTATTGAAGAAATATGTACATGATTCTAATCATATAATTGACTAGTCTGTGATCCAGGTTGAGTCGGAGGGAGAATTCCTGCCAGAACCTCAATGCATACAAGACACGAGGGAAACCTCACTCAGGAAATGAACCATTTCATAGGTCAAGGTGCAGTGGAAACACTTTGGCCTAGATGAGGCTACGTCAGAAATGGAGGATGCCAGGAGACATGCATATCCATTTTTGTTTACTTATGTATATACAGAGCAAGTTGGCAAATAGAACATTGAGGACAATGTTCCTTTAAGGGGGAGGGAATTGTAACACCCTATTTCCCCATGTTTGTAAATATATATATTGGCCAAGAGACTATGACAAACTCAATATGTGTGAATGTTTGATTTGATAGACCTTTATATAAAAGGTCGATGAATGTAATTTTTGTTATTTACTAGAAATTGGATAAGTGTTGCATGACTGTTGGAAGGGGGGTGTGATAAGAGAGACCACAAATTATATGAAAGATATGGTGAAAGGGGACCATGAATGGTTGCGTTAACTTCCACCAGACCAGTACTTTGTTGGATTTAATTCCTCATTATCATAACAACCCTCTAACCCAGGAATGAATTACAGTCGGGCTGGTAGGTGGGAAGACCTCATCAAGAGTTAATGAGGGGATGGGGAAGACCGCCCATATGTAAGGCTTCTAGACCTCACCATGAATTGGGATTTTGGGCCACACACAATCTTGCTGAGAGGAAGGTGTGGTGGATAGAGGAAGACCTGCGAAGAGTGTAGAGACGAGAGAGTGAAATCTCAGGTTTGAGGAGGAATTGTGAAAAGAGTGTGTTATGATCGCAAGAAATAGAGACTGACTCAGGAGAAGGAGAGTAACCTTCATCCCTATCTATGACTAATTCAGGAGAAGGAGACCAACCTTTGTCCCTATTTATTTCTATGCCAAGAGAAGGAGAGTAAAATTCATCCCTAACTTTCGTTGAGATGAAAGAAAATATTCAATCTCAAAGCATCGTGGTCTTGCTCAAGGGTGGCCAGTGGTAAATCTGATAGGAGTGACTGAGCCTATGGTTGTGTATAAATGGGAAACCCTTTCAGTAGTCATATCATGTCTTCTAGTTATGATAAGTGTTTTCATACTTTGTGTATTGAACTGAAATAATGGATGTATGAATGGGTTTATATATATGTATCTATAAATGTTTTCTATGTGAAATGGTCATGATATGTGTATGCATTCATCTCCTTGGGAACTTATGCTTCTGACTGATAGTTTGTATGCCCTAGCTTAGCCCTCGAGGATTCTTGGGACATAATCCTGTAGGACGACTAAGATAGGAGATATCGTGTCAATCTGACCCTGTCCATCTGAAGAGGATACCACTTTCAAACTCCTTGTTGTACGACTGAGATTTCATTCCCAAGTCCTTAACCATTTCATGATAAAAGTTCAGGAAGGATAAGGAGGTTCAAGCCTTGAAAGGGGATATCTCTTTGTTTGGAAGACAAGAAAATGAGATCCGTTAGGGAGGACCCATATGACCAACACCTAGGAACCTTAGGCTAAGCATAAGGGAGCTAAGTTCTCCTGGATTCGGAGCTCCATAATTCTGGGACTTCGAAGTATTTCCGACCTTACCATTTTTAAATTGGATGAAGGTAACCACGAGATTCGGTTACCTGCAAGATGACTGACAATGAATTGTTTCCATAGCGGTTAGGTGAACCTATCTCACCTTTTAAATCAGGATCCAACTCCCCATCGCAAAGTAGTGCGAGTCACCAATCGAGAATGTTCAGAGGTCCCCTCAGTTGTTGGATATACAATGATAAGACTTCAACGAAGTTCTACTTTGGGAGAATAGAGATACTATAGCCTCAAACTCCCCGAACGTTGAATTTATGAAGTAAAGGAAAGTCATAGATTTAGGGGGGATCGTTAGGAGCCCCACCTATCATCTGATCATCCTGGAGGAGGGACCCATACATGGTACCTCGACGAAGTCTTTCTTTGGGAGAACAGAGTGGTAGGGAAGCCAAAAATCCAAAACATTGGAGTCTCAAAGTAACCAGGACCATAGATCTAAGGATCCTTTGCGTTCCTTCCTAGCCATCAGATTTAGAATGTATTCAGCCCAACGTTGACTACTTTGGGAGGATAGGTTTGTTGTAACATCAAAATCCCCAAATCCCAAAGTAACGAGAGTCGTCAATTTGAAGACACTTCAGGATTGTTCTTAATCATCAGATCTAGGCGGTGGTCAGCCTGGCATTGACCAACTTTGGGAGAACGATGACGTTTACCCCACGAAACATCCAAATGCCAAAGTTACGAAGTAGCGGAGGCCGTTGAACCAAGGGTTATGTGGACCTACCTTGGCTATGATATCAAAGGGCATGAAGGACGATCAGTCCAGAATGACGTGATGTAGTGACATCATCCGGGGGGACGTGAACCCAATTTTGACGTGCCACGTGTCACTCGGATTCATGCATATCACATACCCTTTAGAACCATTGGAATGTGACACATGTCACCCCTTTCCCCTTACACATGTCAGTCCCTGGTACGAGCCCGCCTACCCAAAGTGGTTGGTGAAGTGACCAGAACTTTGAGAGTACAGGACTTGGGACTTCGGACTCAGGAGGAATTGGGGTATAGTATTGTAGAGAGTCTAAAAGGCCTGAAGTGTCGAATTCCATCCTAGCCATTGGCATCAGGAGACACATGGCACTAGATCCTATACTCTGGAGGTTTAACACACCTGAAGGAAGTAAGCATAAAAGGTTGAAGACCCCTAAATTCACAGGGAGTCGAAGGAGATATGAACCATCCATAAACCAGGACGCATGTCATTAGATCATTAACTCTGGAGGAGAGACACTCTGGAGGATTTGAATCTTGGTGCTTCGAAAATCCCTGAAGCCCAAAGTAATAGAGAGGATCTCAACCGTCCATCGTTTGGGGATGCATGGTGGGAAATCTGTTACTTTGGAGGATATCCCCTTCGGAGAAAATTGGAACAAGAACTCCCGAAGTCCCGGAGCCCAAAGTTCACCCGAGCCATCGATCTCAGAGAACAGGTGTCATGAGATCTATCACTCCAGAGGAAGACTAGTTGAGAGATTTCAAAACTCCTGAAGGCCGAAGCGCTAGTGTTCATCGTAACCGTTAGTAGTGGAGGACGTGTGTCTAGAGATATGATACTCTGGAAGGATTTCACTCTGAATATTTGCGTGTGTGAAGAATTGGGAACTGCTGAAGCTGAAAGTCCCAAAGTGAATCAAAGTCGTTGATTCTCTGAGGACACATGGCGTCGGATGGTGGACATCAAAGATTTTCCACTCCTGAGGATTCACGTGGTGGTTTTTCGGAATGTCCTGAAACACCATAGCCAAAATTTGTTGTGGTTCGTTGATATTAAAGGAGAAGTGTGCACCATTGATTAGTAAGGGGACATGTGGAATATGGAGGTTCACTCCGTTAGAAATCCACTTCAGAAGATTTTTGGAGTGTGTATGTGGATTCGGCCGAAGCCCGAATTTCCGAAGGAAGAGACTGGGTTGTAGATCTCAGTGAGGAACAAGGACAATTGATCTTGTTTCTGTGGTTCTGAAGGATTATGCATTCAAAATAATTGGCGTAAGCGTGAGGCAAGAACACCCGAAGATATTTTGGAAGCCATAACCTACAACCCAAAGCTCGGATTTGAGCCTAGTAGTAGTCATTAGAATGCTACATGTAAGTAGAAAAGGATGAATACCTCGGGCAAAGGATTTGCGATGTTAAGGAGAGTGAAATTTTGATGCCCCATCCCTATGAAACATACTCAGGGGTTGGGTGTGTTACAACCACCATTGTACAACTGGATTCCATGTCAGCCCTCATTACTCACACATATGGGGCTAGCCATGTATGGACTTTCAAGAGGATTCCAGAAGTTCTAAAACCTTATCAGAATTGAGGGTTCAGGAAGTCAAAACCATACCCATGGATTTCTATCAAGCGATTGTTATTGGACTAATCGGTAGGTGCGAACACTAACTGATCTCCCTAGATCCACCTAGATCTAGAACAAAACACACCAGAACATGACACTTTCCTTAAGTTTTAGATATTGAATTTACTAACTAAAGAGGGATGGGTGACATACCGTTTAAATGTCGCTTCCTCTTGCCATCACCATCCTGGCTTGGTTCCAACGCTCATACAATGATGATCCTGTAAAAGAACGCAACCAACCAAAGTGATAGTAATAGCATAAACTCAATATAAACCTATGTATGTGATCAAGGAATCATACGATAAAACACAACAAGCTTTATAGGAAAGAATCATATTACTGTATCATATTAAATGTGAAAGAGAGATTACAACCATGGCCTTGATGTTGTAAGGTCCCTTCCAACTGTCCTTCATTCCCCACACACTTTCACTCCAATAATTCTGAGAGCACAGATCTAATAATATTCACAATCTATCTTGACAAAGTGGCTCATCTAGCCAAGCTAAAAATCTCCAAAGCTCAATCCAATCCAAGCTAATCCCAAAAGCTACAAAGCTAACCAAGCTACAAGCTCAAAAGCTCAAAAACTAACTTTCTCCATGAGATCTCCTCTCCTTTTATAAGTTGAAGAGGATAAGCTGAGGAGGTTAGGATGATCCCACTAAATCATGAAATCGAGTAAGATCCAAACCATTTGGATGCCACCTCACCATGGAAGTTTCTCCTTCTAGAAGATTCGGGAAAATGCTCGTTTTTCCCATGTGTAGGCATTCTCGCACCCTACCTATAGAGCAACCTGCGAACCTCTCGCAACCCAGCTATGGTGCAACCTGTGAGAATCAAGAATTCTCACACCCTGCCTATATAGCAACCTGCGAACTTCCTCTTTAATAGGGTTTTTACAAAGGAGAATGAAAGTTCTTTTCTCAGGAAAAGTTCTTCTCTCTTCTTTCTTTAGGAATTCAAGACACTGACCCCTCTGAAGGAAACATATAGGTTTACATCATTAACGTTCATAGGGATGATGAAAATAATGTGTAATAGAGAGCCCCCCAAAGTATGAAGTTAGAACAGAGTGATAGCTGAAATACTTTGTCGAGTGTGTGTAGGGAACAAGAAACAGTCGATTGGAAACCTACTAACAAACAAGGAAATACAGTACAATAATATAGAATCACTGAGGTAGGCATTCCTATACTCAGAATACAAATGACTCAAAGCATAAATTCCAACATGCGAAGATCCATGTCAAATAAGACAAGTCATGGCCACCAAACATACATTGTGGATCCATGCCAATATGACTCAAATCTGAACATAGCCACCAAAAATAAACTGTGGATCTATGTGTTAAAGACTCAAATTTGAACATAGCCACCAGACATACAATGTGGATCTATGCAACAGTACACTGAATATACTCCAACGCAACCTGAATCTATCAGAAAAGATCCAGGGTCTTCATCTCCACCACTCTATAGTACGAATATAACCATGCGAATACATGTGTCTAAGTCGAACATGGTAGAAACCACTTGATTACCGGTCATTAGTGTATACCATTAACAAGTGTGAGGTAAATCACCATTAATGGAAATGAATCCCAAGGTACACTAGTACAATCCAATGAATGTGAATTAATGAGCTGAAGTCGAACACTCGGAGGAATCTCCCGATCAGGGGTCAATAATGAAAACCCACTGTCAAAAGTGAGGAAACCTGTCATTGAGGCATGCAAATTCCAAGGTACCAATTGGTTTCTAAGTCTAATTCCTGGATAATGAGTTGAAGTCGACAGGAAAAGACTTGTCACAGGAGGGCCTTAATGTATCCCACATCAATGACACGAAACAGGTAATAAGATTTGATGTAGATCAGAGTAAAAAGTGATTCAGGACTGACTTAGGGATGGCTGACGCAATAGAAGGCTTAAAGACTGTAGAAATGGCCGATGCAATAGAAGGCTTTTCAGGTTGGACATCTTTTTGAACATATTGACGACACGACAACTGTCTTGGAAAATAATGACTCAACAACAGGGATCACAGACCAATTTGTAATCTTATAAAGGAGTATGACCAAAAAACAAGTGAATTTTCCAACCTAGACACAAGGCGAGTGAAAGGGTGTCATGTTCAAAAGCGACTCTTCCACATAATACATGTTTAGATACATTTCTTTCCCAATTTCCTCCCCACCATTTATGGCGAGTACCTCTTTATTTTTATGCAAGCTTGAGGAGGATAACATATGCTTGTAAAGTAATCTCATCCTTTGGACGAGTCCCTCATAGTATGTTTAATGAACCCTAGGAAGGAGTGGTTCGGTCGCATTATGGGTCTTTCGATGTTTGTTTAATGAGTCCAAAGATAGAAAACTCGAAGGTTTTTCATGATTATAGAGTCTGGAAAAACACTCAAAAGAGAACTCTCTCAGTTCCTTTTTCGTAAAATAGTCTAATGAGACTGAAAAAGAGATAAATTATCGCCCAACAGACACTTTCTTCAAATACTTTAACGAGCATGAAAATAGCAAGATCGCTCGACAATCTTTTCATGTTTAGAGAGTCTGAAAAGAGCTTAAAGAGGACTCTAGGGGGTTCCTTTTTCATATAACCTTTACGAGTCTGAAAAAGTGATAAAAGTATACTCGGTTAGATTCTCATTGATTTACGAGCACGAGAAAGAACAAAGACTAAGAGCGGTAACTTATTCTGATGTATTTACGAGCATGAGAAAGAACAAAGACTAAGCTCGGGATTGTTTTCATTTTTACGCAAGCTTTAAAACAAAACAAAACTATGCTTGGGATAGATTTTAATTTTTTCACAAGCTTAAAAAGTCAACAAAATTATGCTTGGACCTAGTTTCATTTTTACACAAGCTTGAACCAGTGGAAAACTATGCTTGAGGTAAGTGGTTTCATTTTTACACAAGCTTGAACCATAGAAAATTATGCTTGGACTTCCCAACGCATAACACAAGGATGGTTGGTACTTAGCCCCCAGCTTAAGAAAATAACAACTCTACTTCAACATGAAGTCCAGAGGCTGAGGCAAATTCCCCCCAAGCTTCATTTCATCCAACTGCAAAGGCGGAGGAAATGAAGCTCCAAATACTAGACTAAGGACTTGACTCAAATAGAGAGGGGGAAAACTATTTCATGTTTTAACGAGCTTGACATAGAAACAAGAAATATGCTCGTAACCTCTATTTCATTTTTTAACGAGGTTTCTACAGAGACGAAAAAACTATCCTCAAGTGGTTTCATTTTTTAATGAGCTTGAAATCAAAAAAACTATGCTCAAAGACCTCTGTTTCATTTTTTAACGAGGTTGCCTCAGAGACGAAAAAACTATCCTCGGATTCTTCTTGATCATGGATTCCAAGAGGACAATGCTCCGGAAGGAGACCATGTCAAGGGAAAAAACTCGGTCATGGCCTCCAAGAGGTCTTCATTTGACGGAAGAAACACACTCTGGAAGGAAACCATGTCGAGGGTCATGATAGGAGTAAAGAGATCAGGCTCTAATAACCCTATCGAAGAGATCACCATGTCAACTTCTGGATCTAAGTTATCATAAGTCGAAGCCATGGGTGACAATGGCACATAATTCACTTGTGGTGGGGGTGATACCATCTGCATATAAGAACCATTCAAGAAGGCAATCCAGGTGGGGTCAATGAATGAAAGTTGATCAACAGTTACAACCCATCCATCATGAGGGAAAGATATCACACGAAAAAGAGTAGACACAATAGCGTTCATGGCATAGACATAATCTCGCCCAAGGAGTGAAGAGAAATCCAAGGGGTCTTGGACTACCATGACATCAATAAAGATAGTTTTCCCTCCCAAAGTTACAGGAAACTGAGGAAGGGTCCCTAAAGGTTGACTAATTCTTCTGTTAAAATCTAACAGATTATGTGTAACCGATGCAAGTGGAGGATAACCCAAATATTTCCAAGCAATAGAGGACAAAATACTAATTGATGAACCTTCATCTATCAGTGTCTGAGGAACATCTCGATCAAAAACCTGTACTGTAATCTGGAAAGGAATGTGAGAGGGAAGATGAGGTCCAATTAGCACACCCTAATCAAAATGGATGGCCTCATAACTTGGAGGGGGTTCCATGAGAGAAGGAGGAATACCTCTCGACACGACAGAGTCTGTATCAACGAGAAAAATGTGGGCAGTATCGGGTTTACTCTCGAGCAGGAGAGTAGGATCGACCGATGGAGAGATCAGATCGACCACTTGAGTTTCATTCTCCAAAGAGAGAATGGGGTTGACAGATGGAAACGAATCGACCACTTGGGTTTCACTCTCTGAGGGGAGAGTGGGATTGACTGAGGATGGTATCGGATCAACCACTTTGTCAACTGGTTCAACTAAGGACATAACCAGATTGACGACATGATCAACCAGATTGACCAGTGAAGGGACCAGAGTGATCATTCCATCAACTATTGGAGGGTTGAGAGAATGCTTACGGTAAGCACCTGGAAGTTGAGGCTGTGAAATAGTCATGTCTTCCAATAATTTCGAGGCTTCGTCCATATGAGGAAAAAGGTGAGTGAGATGAATCCCTTTGCATAACATACACGAGAACTTGACTCTACTTTTCTTCTTCCCAACTGTATCATGAATGGTTGACGAGGGGTTGTCAGCATGTTGTTCAGAGGCTAACAACATGGGTTGGCGAGGATGTGTAGACCATACTTCTATAACCTTGGGTAGACCAGGGAAATCCTTAAGAAGATGGCTACCCTTACAAAGCATGCAAGGGTACTTAGGCTTACAGGTTGTTTGGGTGATCTTGACATCATCAACACTCCCAGCACGAGTAACAGTAACTGGTTGTTTTCCAACATGTTTGACAGTGGTTGAAGGTTTTTGACCATTGTTTATCTTTCTTTTCTTCTTCTTCTTATTCACCGGGTTACTATCTTCAGAACTTTCACCCGACGAAGAAGATGAAACGGAAGGTGACATTGCAAGCGAAGAAGGCAAAGAAGAAATTACTGGTAAAGAAGGTGAAGGATCAACATGAGGTTGATGCTCTTGGGGGGAAGTGCTTGTGATTGAAGCACTAACTACATTCGGGATTACCTGAGTGGAAAACAACCATACCAGTAATCCAATTGTGAAACCTGGAAGGCTCAAAGTAGTGATGTGAGGAGGACCAATGTTTCTGTAAGAAGGAAAAACAAAAGGTTCCCCTGGAGCAGAGGTTCCTTCATTGGTCATTTCGGGAACTGATGCCATGAAAAACAAAAATCCAATCTAGAGTCCACTAGGGAAAACAAACAACACACGCTAAAAATCTAGGAAGCAAGAAAACAAACAAAACTTTCTCACAATGAACACACTAGTTGGTGATGAAATCCAACATCGTGGGAACAATGTAAGAAGGGGATGATATAGAGTAGGTGGAAAATTTGTGTTGACAACCTGCTTAACGGACTTACACCCTGGTGCAAGATCCCACACATAATCGTGGGTATACCCTCCAAGGAGCCCGAGTGAGTTTGGCCAACGTCGATTCTAGGTATCGTGAAGACTTGCCCCTCCACAGTCACCTCGTGTAAAGAACCTAGAGAGATAGGCCACTAAGGTTACCAATTTCTACAATGATGCCTGGGGAAATAATCGACAGTCCGATCCACGTGAGAGGGCAGGGTATCTAGCTCGAAATCAACTCAAAAGGCTTCCACTCATCATTGTGGGTATACCTCTCAAGCGACCCCCATAATACACGCAACCTCTACACCAAGACCAACAAAGAAGGGTGAGTAACTCTACCAGTCTCAATGCGACCTCGTGATTGACCCTTGTGTTAGAAGGGCTTCCCAGGACAAAATGTAATAAGTGGATTTAACCGCTCCCTAACTCAAGATTC
>ML779427.1:554231-590871 GCA_009831015.1 Picea engelmannii
GTTGAAGAGGATAAGGTGAGGAGGTTAGGATGATCCCACTAAATCATGAAAGCGAGTAAGATCCAAACCATTTGGATGCCACCTCACCATGGAAGTTTCTCCTTCTAGAAGATTCGAGAAAACGCTTGTTTTTCCCATGTGTAGGCATTCTCGCACCCTGCCTATAGAGAAACTTGTGAACCTCTTGCAACCCAGCTATGGTGCAACTTGTGAGAATCAGGCATTCTCGCACCCTACCTATATAGCAACCTGCGAACTTCCTCTTTAATAGTGTTTTTACAAAGGAGAATGAAACTTCTTTTCTCAGGAAAAGTTCTTCTCTCTTCTTTCTTTAGGAATTCAAGCCACTGACCCCTCTGAAGGCAACATATAGGTTTACATCATTAATGGTCATAGGGATGACGAAAATAATGTGTAACAACGATGTTAAATATTGGGTTGCTAGGAGGAGAAGGGGTTCCATTATTTAAAATTGTATCTATTCCATAGTTGAGAAAGGAACCTGTGTGTGGTATTTTGAGAGCATCACAAAGAAGAAGAGATTATGTGGTTGTTATTGGATTAATCGATAAATGCGGACATATATTGATCTCCCTAGATCCACCTATATCTAGAACAAAACAAGATAGGACATGATGCTTTCCCTAAGCTCTAATCATTGAATTTACTATCAAACAAGAGATGAGTGACATACCTTTGAATATTGCTTCCTTGTATATTTATTGTCCTTTCTCTACTCCGGTGATTTTATGATATCGGATCTGCATTAAAACACAAACCAACCAAAGTGAAAGCAATAACAGTATATTCAATGAAAACTTATGCATGTGATCAAGGAGTCATGCAATAAAATGAGAATGGTTTTATGGGAAAGAAACATGTCATTGTATTATATTAAGTAAAAGTGGAAGATACGACCAAACAACCTTGATGTTGCAAGGTTCCCTTTCAATGGCCCTTTACTCCAAAACACACTCTTGCTCCAAACTTACATGAAGAAGATCCACAATAACGTGATGGACTAAAATGAAGACCTCAAGCATCAACTGAAGTAGAATTACTCACACAATTCTCAGCCTATTCCTTTATTAACCCTAATTCCTTTCTTAACTTTTTCCATGAGAAATCCATCCTTATATAGGAGAAAGAGAGATGGTTAAAGAGATTAGGATGATCCCACCAAATCAGAGAAGAGAGTAGGATCCCAACCATATGGATGCTAGATCATAGTATAGAAGATCCCCTTCTAGAACTTTCATGAACCTCGACCTTTTCTTAGTCTTTCAGCATTGCCGCATCTTGGCTATAGGACAACCTGCGAAAACATCGCAAACCAATTTTAGGACAGAATGCAATGATCAGGCATCATCGCATATTGCGTATAGTGTAGCTTGTGGATATCTTATTTAATAGGGTTTTTTAGAAGAGAAAGCCAACCAATTTTCTCATGAAGAAAGGTTCTTTCGGGAACATGAACACATGATGTAAAAGGATCACTGCAGTGACCAAAATAATGTGTAACAGAATGCCCTCCAAAGTATGAGGTTGGATCTCGTGACAGCCAAAATAATTTGTAGAATGTGTGTGTGTCAGAAACAAGGAGTGCACCAATCGGGAACCTGCAAACAATCAAGAATCTACATAATGTTATACCATTTCTGAGGTAGGCATTCCCATTCTTAGAATACAAGTGATTTAAATCATAAACATCAATCATGACCACCAATCATACACTGTGGATCCATGTCATCAAGATTTTGCATAGCCACTAGGAATACATTGTGGATCTATGCTCTAGAAAACTCAAATTCGGACATAGCCACAAGACATACAAAGTGGATCTATGTGTCAATAAAAATTATTAATATTCCATTGCAACCTGGACCAAAATGATGACTTCTAGGGTCCTCAATCTCGTCATTCGTAAGTACGAATCTAGCTATGTGATTAGAAGTGTTGAAGTCAAACATGGTAGAAACCACTTGATTACCAACCATTGATGAAAATCGTTAACAAGTGCGAGGGAAATCACCATTGATGTCAATGACTCCCAAGGTACCTTATTACAATCCAACGAATATGAGTAAATGAGCTGAAGTTGAACACTCGATGGAATCTTTCGATCAAAGGTCAATGATGTGAACCCACTATCGAAAGCGAAGAAACTTACCATTGAGGCATGCAGGCTCTAAGGTACTAAATGATTTCTAAGTCTTGTTCCTGGATAATTATTTGAATTCAACAAGAACAAAATCATCACAGGCGGGCCTTGATGTATCCCCCATCAATGAAATGAAATAAGTAACAGATTTAAGGTAGATCAAAGTACAAAAGTGATTTGAATCTAACACAGGGAAGGCCAACATGGTAAGAATTTATAACTGTAGATGGCCGACTCGATAGAGGGAGTTTTTAGGGTTGGACTTCTCTTGAACATATGAATGACACGACAATGGTCTTGGAAGCATTGACTCAAGGAAGACCTAATATATGAACTTGCAGAAGGCCAAATGAGAGACAAATGGATTTCCCAACCCGAATACAATGATGAAGGGGGTGTCGTGTTCAAGAGCGACTATTACTGCCACTAACACAAATACAGAGACACATTTATTTCCCAAATTTTCCCCCACATTTTCTGGCGACTACCTCTTTATTTTTACGCAAACTTGAGGAGGATAACATATGATTGTTGATGTAAGATCATCCTTCAGATGAGTCCCTTAGAGTATGTTTAACGAACCCTAAGAAGGACTGGTTCGGTTCCATATAGGTCTTTCGATGCTTGTTTAATGAGTCCAAAGAGAGAAAATTCATGGGCTTTCCATGATTAGAGATTCTGAAAAACACTTAAAGAGAACTCTCTTAGTTCCTTTTTCATAAATTAGTTTGATGAGACCAAAAAAGTGATAACCTACCACCCATAAAACGTTTTCTTCAAATACTTTTACGAGCGTGAAAAGAACAAGGTCACTCGATAATATTTTCATTTTTACGGAGCGCAAAAAGAGATTAACGGACACTCCATAGGTGTCATTTTTCGTGTTACCATCATGAGTATGAAAAAAGACGACAAAAGTATACTTAGTTCTATTCTCCTTGATTTACGAGCATGAGAAGGAAGAAAACCTAAGCTCGAGATTTTTTCTGAAAAACCCTAAAAGGACCTGTACATGTGACAAATGTAAAAACAAACCAAAAAATGTATATGTGTCCCATCATTTGCACTCCTAGATATTTCACCTACGAAAAATCAAATACTTGCAATGTCGTTAGGACTTTTAGGGTTTAGGTGAAATGCATAAAATAATATAAAATATGAATGGAAAAGTGAAAAAGTTAATAAATATGGGTAAAAACTTATTTTTACCATTCCATTGTTATTTCACCCAAAACTTTTCTCAAAACCCCCATTTCACCTCAAAATTTCATTGCAGATTGTGGGAAGCATGATCAGTCATTTGGCGAATGTTCTCTGTTGAATAGGTAATCTTCTCGTTCTCTTCATTTTCCATGGATTAATTTTTTATTTCATTGGTTAAAATTATTTTTTTGGAAATGAATTCATGAGGGTATTTGTGCGCGGAGGTCACTATAGACACCTTATATCGTGCCCTGCGGTGATCCAAGGTCTCCGCAAGCAACCTTATGGATGCCCTACGACGATTCCTCAGTGTGGGTGCTTTCACCTATTTCATGTGCAGCTCAAAAATTTCTTAGGGATGTTTGGCCAATAAAATCTTCTAGGGAGGTAAAATAAAGATGCTAGTGTATCCTTGTGGCTCCAATTCAGGTTTTTGATGGTCAGAATGTTGGAGTGGAGGGAGAGAGAACATGAGAACGATGATTACTTCGTCGGGAATGACTCGGGAACAGTTAATGCCCTCCAGTAGTGTGGGCTGCTAAAGTTCGTCAAGATTCAGGGCATGAGAACCCAATTGAGGTTGCTTGAATATTTAGTCAACATGTGGGATGTGGATCAGCAGGTATTCCATGTGGGGGACCACATACTCAATTTAGATATTGAGGATATCTATTTTTTGATGGGGTTGTCTCACCGTGGGTCCCATGTGACATTGACAGGTAGCAGGGGTGGTGGTTTGTTGATGAATGAGTACATTCAACAATACTGTGTACCAGAGGCTGAGGGACATAGTGGCAAGGTCTCTATTAGGGATGTTCTAGATTTACCCTTACGAACCATCCTTTTCACTATCTCACATAGGGCGGGGAATGCATCTCCTCATATGGCTCTTCAGAGCTACTTCCAGTATGTAGTGGAGTGCATGGAGCCCCATGTATTTAACTGGTGTGACGGGCTCCTCAGGAGCATGAAGAAATAGTTGACCAAGTGTGGGAAAGGTGAACTAAAACAATTTGGATACAGGTCAATTTTTGTGTCCTTCTTCTTGGAGAGGGTTCCACACTTGCACCTGCAGGTAGAGTGGGGCATACCGGCCCCACAAGATCTAAGAATGAAGAGGTGGTGTGACCGCATGGCTCGGCACGTGACTGGTCCTATCGTGAAATATAATGACGTATTCTTCGATTGGTTGAGGCCCCAGTTAGTTATGGTAGATGATTATTCATACACCATCTTGGACTTCAGAGGTGACCCAAACTTGGTTCTTACCGAAGGTTCTCAATGGGGGAACTTAGGTAAGAAACACATTTTGTTTTTATAATGTTTTTGTAGATTTTTTGAAATATAAAATGTTTTTGTGTTCTTAATCCGATGACTAATCAAAAAATCCTTGACAATGCATATGTGGGACCTCACCGACCTCTAGGTACATCGCCCATCTAGAGATGAGGGGAGAGAGTCAAGGTAGCAGGATTGGTCGCTGCTGACAACGTGGCTATCAAGAAAAACTTGGAGGGGTTGACAGTGGATGTCCTAGATATCTCTATTAATGAGATCCTGAGACATTACCAGTGCCATACAGTGGGTGTTTATGGTTCTATCAGTTGATTGCTCCATAAAGTAGCATGGGAAGTCATGTGTTATCATGAGCAACATCCTTGATGCTATTTTTGTATATGAAGCTATGTGCTTCACATTTTTGATATTTTGGTCTTCAGACAAAATCACTTTTTGTAAAACTTTTATCGTTATATATACATGAGGCTCCTACCGGCTTACTTGCTTTATATACAAAATGTGGTTGGATTTATAAGTTTCTCAAATGTTTGTCTAACACATAATTAGATAATGTGTTTGTTAATGTATTTAGACATCTAGGAATGTGTTGATATTCAATGTAATAAAAATGACGTTCCAAGAGGAGGATTCGTAAATATACCCTTAACAAAGTAGAAATCCAGATAGCATAGACATTACTCAATTGTAGTACTATTAACTGCGAATCGAGTCGTACAGCAAGATGACGGATTCCAAGTGAAATAGCGTCGCTCAACAATTTGATCATTTCACTGTATTTCACGATATGTTTAGTTGCACGACTGAGGAAAACACCATGTAGACTAATTAATTCGTTCGTAGGTGCGTAGATTGCCCAAGCAACAGATGCTAAGTTCTAAGTACTACAACTAGCGCCATCGACGAAGCCAATGTAGGGTAACGAAGACACGGACATCTGGAAACCAAACACAATGCAAGGTAAGCAGTTGAGGGTTGAAACCAAACAACGAAAAAGTACACAAAAGTAGCACACAAGAGTATGATACAGTAAAAATACAAGAACTCATGCAAAAATGACTTAAGCATAGTACTTCTTCAAGTAAATCCTATTTATGGGTTCACTCAAAGGAATTCCATCATAATCTACTAACTCATAGGCTCCCTTCTCCAACACTCGTTTGACAATATAAGGACCTCGCGACATAGCTTCGAATTTTTTTGCCCCTAGTAAATCCGGATCTTGTTTGTAGAGGACAACTAGATCACCTTTAGAGAAAACATGCAGCTTGACATGTTTGTCGTATTATCATTTGACGCTTTTTTTCTGAGTTTCAATAACTAGGGTGACATCACAATAGGTTTCATCTAATTGCATCAGGTACAATAGACATTCCTCTTCAGCAAAGGTGTTTGGGAGAAGTTCAACGGCTAGTTTCAAATATGGTATCTCACATTCAATAGAAAAAACGACTTCGATACCATAAACTAATTGGAAAGGTGTGAACTGAGTGGCAGACTTGATGGATGTCCTATAGGCCCATAATGATGAAAACAACATCATGTGACAACTTGTTTTATGAATTCCTATCATTCGTCGAAGCATAGTAATAAGAAATTTATTTATCGCTTCAACTTGGCCATTGGCTTGTGGATAATAGGGGGTTGAGTTTTCATGCCAAAGACCCAACTTTTCAGTAAGCTCAGACGTCATGAAATTTCAAAAATGACTATCGTGATCAATAACGATAGCTTGGGGTACACTGAACTGAGTAATGATATGATTGAATATGAAAAAAATTGCAGTTTTCCTTGTGTTATCGAATGTAGGCATCGCCTCGACCCATTTAGTGAAATAACCCACCACTACAATGATGTATCCATGCCCCCCAACTGAGTGAGGGTTACATGTCATGGATTTAATGCCTCATTTTGCGAAGGGACCAACGGAAACTACAGGGTGTAAAGGAGAGGGATGAGATCTTATCTTATTATTATACATTTGGCAATCATGGAATTTCTGGATGGCAGTGATATAGTCTTTAAACAAAGAAGGCTAGAAGTATCCTGCTCATAAGATATTTTGGGCAGTGGCATACCTAGACATATGGTCGCCACATGCTTCGGAATGGAAGTCATTCAAACATTTCTCAGCCTCATTGTAGGTGAGACATCGTCGGAAAATAGAGTCAACACCATGATGATAAAGAGTGTCACCAAGAATTATGTATTGACGGGCTTGATACCATATACAATGATGGTCCATGCTAGAAAGGTCGGGCTGGAAAGTTTGAGTCTGGAAATAAATGATAATATCTCCGTACCAAACGTCATCATAACTGATCAAAAAAAGGGATTCATCAGGTAAATAATCCTCTGCCACATGTGTTGTCTCAGTTGAGGGAAGGTCACATATCAATTTGGAAAAAACCAAATATTTCTTAGACTTAGCACATTCGAATTCTAAGTCAAACTCCTGGAGAATCACTATCCATTTGGAGTACTTTCCCCCATACAATTTTCAAGTCATGGATGTGTTGCATGGGGGTGCAATCAGAAATAAAAGTGGTCTTACGTAATAAGATATAATGATGAAAACGTTGGACAACTTGAACAACTGCCAAGGCTATTTTCTCCACATGTAGGTATTTGGCTTCTGTGGTTGTGAGACTTCGAATCAAATAGTAAATTACATGTTCGTCATGCGAATCATCTTCTTGGACTAAAACCATGGAAATGGTAGAGTCCAAAGTGGCGAGGTAGAGGAAATAGTCTCGACTATAATCCAGTGGGAAAAGAAGTGATGTACGGGTTAAGGCAAGTTTTCCAAGCTTTGAAGGCTTTGGTTGCAATATCGTCCCAAACAAACTCATAACCTTTTTTCAACAACTGAGTAAATCCTTGTGTTAACTTGGTGTAATTGGGAATGAATTGACGCAAAAAGTTTTCCTTCCCTTGCAAACTTTGAATATGGCATAGTGTGGAAGGAAGTGGTAGATTAAGGATAGCCTCAACCTTAAAAGGGTCTACCCTAATTCCATGTAGTGACACATCAAAACCCAGAATTTGGCCAGACTCCACACAAAAAACACATTTGTGTGGATTCAAACATATACGATAGAAACAACAGCAAAGGAAAATGGCTCAGAGGCGTGTCGAGTGATATTGGTGATGCATGGAATGCACCGGTATATCATCGAGGTATGATTGCATGATGTGCTTGATATAGTGAAAAGAATAAGACATGGTGTGTTGATAAGTCATACCAGCATTCTTCAAACTGAAAGGCAATTTCTGGTAAGCAAAGGTACCCCAAGGACAAATGAAAGAAGTTTTGTGTTGATCCATGGGCAAAATATTAATTTGATTATAGCCAAAGAAACTATCCATTAAAGAGAAGATTTCTTTCCCGGCGCAATCGTCGACGATCTGGTCAACAAGGGGTTGGATAATTGTCCTTAGGACAAGCTTTATTGATATCCCTACAATCTACACATACATGGATCGTTCCTTGTTTCTTATTTACCAGAACCAGATTGGATACCCAATCGGTTAAATCCACAGGATAGATAAGGCCAGCCTTAAGAAGTTTTTCAACTTCGAGTTTGATAGCAGCGGATTTACGAGGATGGACTGGGCGAAGTCTCTGCCATACAGTTTTAGCATTCAGGTAGGTCTTAATTTCATGCATAATGATATCGGGATCAATACTCAACATCTCTTCATATATCCAAGTGAAAACGTCACAAAATTCTTGAAAAATGGCTTTATAAGTGACAATCTCATCAACGAAACAGGAGGCTAAGATGTGAACATTTTTGATGACACCAGGTTTAATGGATATTTCAAGAGTAATGGTGGGTGAAATATTACTCAGGTTCCCTTCATATAGCATGTTGTGTGGTGACTCAGGAACAAATGAAATGACAACAACGGTTGACAGAGTCGAAATCCGTTGGTAACTCTCTATGGTGTGCTACTCTAGAAAGAGAATGGAATGATGATGTCCATCATCCCAGGGGGTGTCTTCCATAGATGACTGACATGATCATATCGTCGGTGGTAAAAATCACGTGAAATGGATCGAGAGATGAATCATAGAGAGAGGGAGTAGAAGGGGTTGTCGATTGAATGGCTTGATAAGTGGATTCAACTGGACTTAAGGGAATTTGTTCTCCATGGCAAAGATAATCACGAGGATCAGGTACTATCCATGGGTCATGAGAAGCGGGGATTTTGTAAACAGTGGTGGAAATCATGTTGATTGAGGCGACAAAAGGAAGGGGGATATTGGGTGGTGGGATTGGGAATGTCCCCATCAAAGTTGAAAATTTCAGAAGACCCACGCCGACATTCTCATACCCAGGAGGTGTCTTCGAGATGAAGGGTACATTGCTAGTACAGGAATAAGAATTAAAAAAGCCCAGTTGGTCAACAATGACAAACTTTCCTTGGTGTGGGAAACGTAAAACATGGAAAAGGGTAGACACAATCGCATGCATGGAATCAATCCAGCTATGACTAAGTAAGACGTTATAATCAAGAGGTCCATCAAAGACCTCAACTTCGACATTGACCGATTTGCCTTCCAATGTAATAGACAATGAGGGAAGAACATCTTAGGGTTTAAAACAAGAACCATTGAAGGCCTTAAGTGTATTGTGTGATTCATTGAGGTGAGGAGAGCTAATGGATTTCCAACAAGTAATAGACATAACGCACGTTGAGGCACCCTCATCAATAACAGTTCTACAAATATTCTTGTTCTCTACAACAACCTGAATCTGAAACGCTAACTAAGGAGGTATCCTTGGAATGTGATCTTCCAGGTCAAAGATTATCAAATTCATATCTGTGGGGTCAATTCCACCAATGGCCTTTAACAATGCCTTTCGTTGAGCGAGAAAACTTTGAAGGACTTCAAGATCCGACATCACAGAGGGTGCTTGCACAAGATCTTCTACAATAGTGTAGTTTTGAGCAACACACGCATGAGGATTAAAGACAAAATTCTGAACAACCCCCTTTGGAGGAGGGCGGAGAACTGTATCGGGACCCGGTCGTTCGAGATGAAGAGGACCATTGGGATGTGAATTTGAGGGAGGCAGTTGAACCAATGGAGGTGGAAAATCATCAACTTTCTCCTTTGAGGGAGAATAATCTTTGGCCCGAGTTGTGATTACAACATCGTTCTTTTTAGACTCACCAGTACACATAAGGACATACGAAGTGGTGGAAGGAGAGGGTTGGTCATGAATGACCAATTGGGCTTGCTGTTGAGAAGGGAAAGGTTGGGGCAAAACAACAGGTGTGGGAGGTTTCCTAGTCCCTTAAAGGAAATTAGTGACCTCGACACGTCTTGGACAATATTTTGTGTAGTGATCGTCACCACAGATAAGGAAAGGATATCAAGGTTTACACTTCTCCTTATCATCAACAGGTTTCATTTTGGGTTTTTCATATTGCGGGATATTATTTTTATCCTCCTTGTTCTTACCCTTTCCTTTTTTAGATTTGTTTTTTTTGGCAGGGGTAGATTGACTGAATTAACCTCCGAAATTTTGTCGGTGGAACGAGTAGGAGTCAGAGCACTTTGAAAATTATAAGAAACAGATTTGGGATTGGTGTGAGTGGTCGGCGTGGATTTAGCATCAACATGGAAGGTGCCAATCACACCATCAACAACATGAGAAGTTGTGGGGGTTGTTGAAGTAGCGGTGGTAGAAGGGCGAGGAGCGTCAGGGATCAAGTCGTAAAGAGTTCCCATTTGCGAATAAATGAGATCAAAGTACTGAGCGCGACTAATCGCCTAATCTTCGGTGACAACTCCACCCATGGAAATATCATGGGCTATTTTACTAATGAATGATTTGGTGAACCACTGAGCCAATAACTGATCTGGAAGGTCAATTTTGATCAAGTATCTTCTCCGCCTCCACTCATGAATGTGATCAGAAATGTGAGTGGAAAAAGATTGTTTAAAGGAACTCAAAATCTCGGTTCCTGTGTCATAGCGAATTGACAATTTGTGAGGAAAGCCATGGCTAGGGTTTAAAGTCGTTAAAGAAACCTCGCGTTAATTCTATGTACCACTTTTCTTCCAAACCCATGAGAGTTCATTGGAAGAGTCGTAACTAAATGGAGTCATCTATCAATGAGTTGGACGAACACCAAAGGTGAAAAGTCATAACATGATTGTTTGGGTCTTCTCTCAGTCGACCATCAAACTTGGGAATGTCGAACGGTAATTTGGCTGATATGGCGAGCCAATGGGGAAAATGTAAGATAGGATCATTCAAGATCCTAGACATGTCAGGTAAATCCAAAGTGGCTAGAAAAGGCTATTGTCTATTCACTTGAGGATACTGGCGACTTTGGGGAGGAAGTCCCGTCGATATACCAGTAGGACCGTACGCAGTCTACATGTAAGTGGAGAGTCCTGACAGATTATGTCATGGAGGATTTGGAGGCATATATCCCATAAGGTTGGGTTGATTAGATATGTTCCCTTGAAGAGGGACACTAGAGTGAATGTTTGGACCCCAAGTGGGATTCAAAGAACCTGGATACGGCTGGCCAAAGTTAGGGAGTACAAAAGAGTTAACTTGAGTATGTTTCCTCCCAGATGATTGAGGATTTCCTTGGGCAAGAAGGTTCCAAAGTTGGGCTAGTGATCTCGGTGTGTTTTGTCCATACAGTGGGTTATAGTCTCCAACCTGAGGTTGTGCCCTAGTCTAAGGTTGACTTCCAGTTGAGGTTTCCCCTAATCTTGAGATGTCCATCCAATGGAAATATGGTAACCAGAAGTGAACAAATGATGGGTGCCTCCAATCGGATTGGAACCACTAGGGCCAAATCCCCCAAGAAAATGTGGATAAGATCCTCTGGAGAGGACCTGGGAAAGTGTAGGAACAAAACTAGCAGCAACATTGTACCCAAGAGGAACAAAAAGTCCAAAAAATTTGGATGGAACCTGGGTAGGGATGGTGATGGAAGTATTCAAAGAATGATACCCAGGGGGAAGTGACAGGATAGGTCTAGACTAAAGTGGTGTTCCAATGGGAGTTTGGTTAACCACCACATTCTCGGTAGGAATAGTCCTAGTGTGTGGAACCATAATAGAATGGGCCATCTGGAGAGAAAAAGTTGATCTAGGACCAACTGACTGTGTGTCTAGAACAACAGTGGTATTTCTAGTTGTACCAGCAAAATGGATTAAAGGTACCATGTAGGTAACATAAGTTTTGAAAAGTTTTGATATGATAGGTGAATTAGGAACCACCACCATGTTGTCGTAAAGCTCCAACACAGTGCGAGGTGGGGCTCTAAATGGGTCACCAGAAAAAAAAGAGGATTTTCTACTCCAGGGCCTGTATGGGGTCCTATCGGTGTTCCAAAAGTTTCAACAACAAGTTATTCTGATGAATTCATCCAGAGAATACGTCTCTCGTATCCAGAATATGGTAACGAAGTTGGAGGAAGTCGGAAAGCCTCTAGAGAATCGGAAATAATTCGAAAATATTCTAAAGAGTTGGAACTTTCCACTTGTGAGGTTACGTTGTCCTGGACCGCTCCCTTCTCAGGAGAGCCCTCTGGTGAATTAGGAGGCAAAGGGAGGTAACCTTCTAGATCTTCCAAGGGTAACCCTTGCATCCTATGTGAATGGCGTGGAGGGTCAATGTTGACCGAACCAAAAATTTTATGGAAAAAATCTATGGCCAAATACGGAAACAAACAACACTCGCTAATAAAATTTAGAAATCAAACCAAGCAAACAAACTTTCTTATTCTGAAATCACTTGTTGGTGATGAAATCCGATGTCACAAAGTCAAGACAAGAAGGGGCTAGGGAAGAGTGGGTGGAAAATTTACGTTGATGACCTGCTTAACAAACTTACACCCTGGTGCAAGCTCCCACACATAATCATGGGTATACCCTCTAAGGATCCCAAGTGAGTCTGACCAACGTTGACTCCAGGTATCGTGAAGACTTGCCCCTCCACAGTCACCTCGTGTAAGACCCTAAAGAGATAGGATATTAAGGTTACCAAGTACAATAGTGATGCCTGGGGAAATAGTCGATAGTCTGATCCACGGGCAAGGGCAGGGTATCTATCCAGAAATCAAATCGAAAGGATTCCACTCATAATTGTGGGTATACCTTCAAGTGACCCCCGTAATATGTGTAATATCTACACCAATACCAACAAATCAGGGTGAGTAACTCTGCTAGTCTTAATGCGACCTCAGGTTTGACCCTTATGTGAGAAGGGTTTCCCAAGACAAAATGTTGCAAGTGGATTTGAACACTCCCTATCACAAGATGTTACAGTGTCTTTTATTATTTGGAGAGTGTGCCTCACAACCTATTCCAAAGCGCTAGCCTAGCTAATGTTGGTGAGAAGATTTTCTAGAAAATAAAAGTTACTAATGAATTTTAAAATTACGCAGTGTTTTAGAGGTTGTTGTTTACTCAAGAGGGAGATGGAGATGAAACTGATGTTGTATGAGACCTTGACCCAATAATATGCAAGAAGAGATGAATGATGCAATCTTTCAGTTCAATGAACTCTAATTACAGTAGGGAGAAGGTATTTCTTTGGAAGCACAAAAACTACAAAATATAATTTATTTTTCTTGAATGGACACAATTCCAAACAATCATAAGCTATGAATGCTTATTTAAAAAAAAAAATGAATGAAATTCTTTTTCTTATGAGCAATTACTTAAAAAGAATAAATGACTTTAATTCTTCCTTTCCAAAACCAAGTCAGAGATATAATGAAGAAAGGAAAAGTAATAAAAGAAAATAGATACACCCAACAAATACCTAAATCAAACTTTCAATGAAGATAAAAATGAGGATGACAAGAAAATGTTTCGCTAAATGCAAATGAAAATAATTTTCCAATCAATAACCAATCCAAAAAATCTAGAACAATCTAAAAATTTAAATCAAATCAAAGACTTTTATCAGTCAAGCACTCAGATCTAGATCAAAAGATTATATCCTTGTTGACAAAAATCAAGAAGTAAAAACTTGTAAGATGACAAAGAAGGGATTTCAATCCCTGAAAACCAATCAACAACAAGTCTTAAACTCAGAAAATAGTCAGATACTAGCACCAAAAGTTCTTCCCAGGTGATCAAATCAAAATTGGGTGATAGAAGACAAAAAGGCCTAATCCAACAAATTCTACAGGAAACGTCGCAACCCAACATTAAGATACAGTACGGTGAAAGAGGTCTTTGCAGGCTAGCTATGGGACAAAATGCGGTGATTCTGCACGTAATCAAACAAGAAGAATGTGACGATCCAAGAACTTCGCAGGATGTATATGGGATACAATGCGACTATCTCTGTAAACAAAGAAAAATTGTAAAAAGGACAAAGATTCTAAATGAACTTTCAAACCTAGAGAATCTAGATGGATCACCCACAGACTCATAGACTGGACTAAGAGACTGGACTAAAATGAAAGGAGACAGGCTAAAGAAAAATGGACAGTAAAAACCAAAAACAAGTCGTTTCCCCAGTATGGTCGCCAATTTTGTTATTATATTAATCGAAAATGCAGACATAAATTGATCTCCCTAGATCCACCTAGATCTAGAAAAAAACAAGACAGGACATGGCGCTTTCCCTAAGCTCTAATCATTGAATGTACTATCAAACAAGAGATGAGTGACATACCTTTGAATATCGCTTCCTTGTATCTTTGTTGTCCTTGCTCTACTCTAGTGCTTTTATGATATCGGATCTGCAATAAAACACAAAATAACCAAAGTGAAATAAATAATAGTATATTCAATGAAAACTTATGCATGTGATCAAGAAGTCATGCAATAAAATGAGAATGGTTTTATGGGAAAGAAACATGCCACTGTATTATATTAAGTAAAAGTGGAAGATACAACTAAACAACCTTGATGTTGCAAGGCTCCCTCTCAATGGCCCTTTGCTCCAACACACACTCTTGGTCCAAACTTGCATGAAGAATATCCACAATAACTTGATGGATTGAAATGAAGACCTCAAGAATCAACTGAAGTAGAATTCCTCACACAATTCTCAGCCTATTCCTTTATTAACCTTAATTCCTTGCTTAACCTTTTCCATGAGAAATCCATCCTTATATTGGAGAAAGAGAGATGGTTAAAAAGATTAGGATGATCCCACCAAATTAGAGAAGCGAGTAGGATATCAACCATACAGATGCTAGCTCATATTCTAGAAGATCCCCTTCTAGAACTTTCGTAAACCTCAACCTTTTATTAGTCTTTCAACATCATCACATCCTGGCTATAGGACAACCTGCGGAAACGTCGCAAACCAGTTTCAAGACTAAATGTGACGATCATGCATTGCCACATCCTACGTATAGTGCAGCCTGCGGCTATCGTCTTTAATAGGTTTTTTTAGAAGACAAATCCAGTCACTTTTCTCATGAAGAAAGGTTCTTTTGGGAACATGAACACATGCTGTAAAAGGATCACTGGAGTGACCAAAATAATGTATAACAATGGTAGTCATACATGCCATAGTGTCAAAGGAAACCCCACAGAGAGTGTATCTGTAACACCCTGTTTCCCCCAGTTTGTAAATATAACTATATTGGCTAGGGAACTATGGAAAAATCAAAAGTGTGAATGTTTGATTTGATGGAACTTTGTATAAAAGTTCTATGAATGTAAATTCTGTTATTTTAATAGAAAATGGATATGTGTTGCATGAGTGTTGAACAGGGGATGTGCTGAGAGAGACCACAAATGATAATGAAAGGTGGTGGAGGGGACCAGGAATGGTTGTGTTAATCTCCGTCGAACCAGTACCATGATGGATTTAATTGCTCAAGATCTTAACGACCTTCTGAACTAGGAATAAATTACAGTCGGGCTGGTAGGTTAGAATACCTCCTCAAGAGTTAATGAGGGGATCGGGCAAACTACCCATTTGTAAGGCTTCCAGACCTGACCATGGACTGGGAATTCGATCCACACACAATCTTGCTNAGACGAGAGTGGAGGTTCTAGGGTCCGAGGAAGAAAAATATTGAATCAGAGTGAGTTCTGATCACAGAAAATAGAGACTGAGCTAAGAGAAGGAGAGTAACCTTTGTCCCTATCTATTTCAGTATTGGGAGAAGGAGAGTAACCTTCGTCACTAACTTCTGTTGAGCTGGAAGAAAGAGATTAAATCTCAAATCATCGTGGTTTATGCTCAGGGGTGGCCAGTGATAAATCCATTGGGAGTGACTAAGCCTATGGTTGGGTGGAAACAATCACCCCTTTCAACACTTGCATCACTCTTTATTGTTCTGATAAGTGTTTTTCTTGCCTTGTGCTTTGAATTGGAAATAATGGATGCATGTGAGTATTTATATGTATATCAATGGTTTTTGTATTAAATGATTAAGTTATGAGTATGCATTCATTCCTTTGAGAACCCATGCTTCTGCTTGTTTTTCCATATGCACCAGTTTAATCATTAAGAGGCTCTTTCCCCAGGGAATTACACCACTGTTCCAGAGTCGGAGCAAGCCTCTTGGCATTGATATTGTTTTGCTAACCTCATGCGTTTACCTTTTACTGATTCAGAGCTTGAAGCTCTATGAGTTAGGGAGGATCTCCCTTTGAACTAGAAGTCTAAGAGACTTTGAACTCACGCTTAAGTAATTAACCAAAAACCTGACTAAGATCGGGGATTATAGCCCAAGAGTCATCTAAAGGTCCATGTGACCTGATTCTAGGAGTCATGCGCTAAAAGGATTTAGCTCATGAAGGTTTTGGAACCTTTGGAGCTCGAAGCTCTGAGATGTCAAATTGCATGATAGTCAAGTTACCCAAACCACCGATGACTTAAGGAACTGACAGCGAAGATGAAGGCGATCCGCTTAATGGGAGGAGAGGCCATCCCGGTCATCAGATCGACTCAAACATCCACTGGGGTTAATGAAACAAACATTAGCCGCTCGATTTAATCGATGGTTGGGAATCATTGCAGAGTGCGAAGGTGAAATTAGCAGACATGCTAGTTCATGGACCGCAATCAACCCATGTCATTGATCGCGTTGGGAATGGAAGATCAACGACTAGGATTTGGCTAGATTTGGGTGAGTACTTTCCAGATTGCGGAGGTTGAACTCTCTAATAAGGAGAATGCATGTTGAGGGCCCCACAATTACTGTGAACCGTCAATCAATGAACAACTCGGTATTGGTCGGATCATGACTGCCAGACCTTGAATAGTTGTGAGATGGATGGCTGGGAGCCCTTTGGAAATCCACAGAGTAACGTAGTCCTTCGGTACCGTCAGTCTGAGAGACTCAAAAATATCAGAAGAGATAACGTTTCCAAGATCGAAGGCGAGACCCAATATAGTCGAGCTCATAGGAGGAATGAAGGATGAGGCCTTCAAACATCTACAAAACTCTTCCAAGTCAGAAGAATTCAAAATCTCAGGAGGAAGAGTGACAACAGTCGTCAGATCAGTTGTGGGGAGAAGCCTGGACCATTAGATCAACGTCCAGGGAAGAAGAGGAGAGGCAATGAGAAGGAACAGATCCTATTCGATGAATCTGAACGCAAAGGGATGATATTAATCCGATCTAAGGTAAAGTACACGGGTTTTAACATGGGTTGGATACCAATTTGTAACACACCCATGGTGGGGCGTAATAAAACAAAGTTTTTTTTTTTTACTTATGCCCCATCGTGGGTGTGTTACAAATTGGTATCAGACCATGGTTACAACACTTAGCCTTCTTGGGCTCATGGAAGAGTCGCTCAAAAAACATAATTAGAATAATTTTAAGAGTGACGCCCTATCTTGCTTCCTTCTTAAAGAGTCTGGCTAAAGATTTTATTAAGGAAAAGAATGAAAATTTATACTGTGTGTATGCATGTAAGAAATTTGAACCATGTATTGTTCATAAAATAATAAACTGTTAACTAACAATAAGTGTTTTTGTCATCACTCGAGAAGTCAGTAAATCACGGGAAAACTTCAAGACTAAAGGATGGTGATGTTTGATGAAGTGGGGGAGGGATCCCACAATAGAGATGAAGAATATGACTAAAGGAGGGCAATTGAAACCCCTCCAGATCTAGCTGAAATTGTAAGAAGCCTCAGGGTTGAATTACAGAGTTGCAAGATTGACAACGAGAGATTGATAAAGGAGCAAGAAAAACAAACAAAAATTATCGCAATCTTGCTGCAGAGCTTATCCAACATACAAAGGTAGTTGCAGCATGAACCCGCAACCAGTCCTGTAGATCGATGACATAAGAAGAGAAGTCAAAGTCCACCTAAGATCCGAAAACATGACTCCATAAGTGACCACACTATGAGAAGTACCTCGAAGGAGGCCCAACCTGGATGCAAGGGACACTCATCGACAGAGTCCTTTGGAAAGGAAGCTGGCAACTCTGAAGGATCTTCTAGTAGTAGAGTTAGCTCACATTCTCAAAGGAAAGGAAAGAAGCGGAAGCATTCCAAAAATCACGATCGTGAAGAGTTCAAGAAAGACAAATCACCCTCTTTCGATGAAGATATTAAGAAGGGAGAAGAGGCAGAAGCTTGGATTCTTAGTTTAAATAAGTACTTCAGAGTCCACGACTACTATGAAAACTTGAAGGCTCGAATAGCCATCTTCAACCTGAATGGAAAGGCTTCCATTTCGTGGGAAGACCTTAGGAATGTGAAAGGATAACATGAGAAAGAATTGTCATGAAAACAGTTCGAGAGATACTTCAGGAAGCAATATCTATCAGAGAAGTACCTGGATGGGAAGACTAAGGAGTTATATGAACTCAGGTTGGGGAAGCTCACCATAGATGAATATGTCAATAAATTACTTGAGCTACTGAGGTATGTACCCTACATAAAATATGTAAAGGTAAAAATGCAACGATTCATTAGTGGGTTACCTCAGACCTACCAGGACAGGATTGAGTTTGACAAACCAAATACCTTAGAAGAAACCATCTGGGAGGCGAGGTATTTTTATGAACAGTTTGAGAATAAGACAAGACCTCACGAGGACGGGAAGAAAAGGAGTAGTTCGGGATTCAAGAAGAAGAGGTTTAAATCCTCAAGATTTAAGAGCTATGGAAAAAGTTCTAGGATGAGCCTTCCTACCAGAAGTGTGCATTAGAAAAATTTCCCCTCTCAAGGTGGGAATAAACCTTTTAAGATAGTCCCATAAAAGACCGATAACCTAAAGAAAGAACCCTTAAAATGTTGGGGTTGTGGGGATGATCATCGGTTGAGGGACTGTCCGCATAGACAACAAAACAATAAGAAAATATACAATATCCAAGAAGCTACCACCATCAATGACATGGCTAGGAGAATGCCACAAATATATGCAACCTTGGACAATAATCAAGCCGACCATCAAGCTTCAGTAGTGGAACTAGAAGGTATGATCGCCAACCATCTAATTTCTATTTTAATTGACCCTAGTTCCAATTTGAGTTATGTGGCCCCTCAGACAGTTGAAAAGTGTAGACTGCAACTAGTTAGACATGTTAATCTGTGGTTGGTATGACTAGCCACTAGGACCAAATTAAAGGTGGCAGAGGTCATACCAGCCTGTCAATTCATTGTGGGTGGATTTCCCACCCAAGCGACCCTTAACATACTTCCCATGGGATCTTATGACTTATTGATTGGTATGGAATAGTTGGCTTCTTATAAAACTAAGTTGGATTGTTATCATAAGACTTTAGAATGTGTAAATGAAGAAGAGAGAAGGACGACCCTCCAAGGGTTACAAAATCCTATATCACTGAGACAAATATCAACCCTTCAAATGAAAAAGTATTGCAGAAAGGGGTGTTCCTTATATGCAATATAGGTGTTGGAATCTGTTGAGGATGACAAACTAAACCTAGAGGACCACCCCATATTAAGAGAATACAAGGGCGTGTTCCTAGAAGAGATACCCAGTCTACTTCCAAGAAGGGATATTGACTTCTCGATAGAACTTACACCAAGAATGGTGCCAGCATCTAGAACGCCATATAGGATGAGTACGCCAGAGCTAGTTGAGCTCAAGCTACAGCTAAAGGAGATAATGGAAAAAGGATACATCCAACCCAATATATCTCCATGGGGAGCGTCCGTCTTGTTTGTGAAAAATAATGATGGGACACTTTGACTGTGCATAGATTACAGACAACTCAATAAGACAACCATAAAGAACAAGTACCCCTTACCAAGAATCGATGACTTGTTCGACCAATTAGGAGGTGCTTCCATCTTCTTAAAGATTGAATTAAGGTCTGGATACCATCAAGTCCGGATTAAGGATGAAGACATCCATAAAACAACCTTCAGGACAAGGTATGATCACTATGAGTTTGTGGTGGTGCCATTTGGGTTAACCAATGCCCCCACCACTTTTATGTGCTTGATGAATAATGTACTCAACAAATTTTTGGACAAATTTGTATTGGTTTTCATTGATGATATCCTAATATACTCCAAGAACAGAGAAGAGCACGAATATCATAGACTTGTACTTCAAGTACTAAGAGAGCATCGATTCTACGCTAAGTTTAGAAAGTGTGACTTCTTTCATAAGCAAATCCATTACTTAGGCCATGCTATTTCTAAGGAAGGGGTGGCAGTGGACCCCGACAAGATCAAATCTGTTATGGAATGGCCTACCCCAATGGATGTATCTGATATCAGATCCTTCATGGGCTTAGAAGGATATTATAGAAGGTTCATAAAAGGTTTTTCAAAGATTGGTTGTCCAATCACTGCCCTTTAGAAAAAGGGGGTTAGATTCACTTGTACATAAAAATGTGAAGAAAGATTTCAGGAACTGAAATACCTCCTAACCCATGCACCCGTGCTAAATATTGTAGACCTGAATAATGATTTTCTCGTGTGTACAAATTCCTGCAAGGAATGACTCAAAGGAGTCCTTATGCAAGAGGGACGTGTAATTTTCTACGCATCTAGGAAATTATATGAGCATGAGATCGATTATGTGACCCATGACCTAGATTTGGATGCCATAGTACATGCTTTAAAAATGTGGAGGCACTACCTCCTGGGTAGAATATTTTTTCTTATGACAGACCATTGTGGGTTGAGGCACCTATTTGATCAACCAAAAATCAATGCCAAGAAATCTAGGTGTATGGATCTCCTTAGTGAGTTTGATTTTGAAATCAAACACATCAAAGGAAAGGAAAATAGGGTGGTTGATGCCCTTAGCAGAAGTATAAAAATGATTCATCTGGCAGCAGTAGGCACCTGTGAAACAGACGTCGAGGAAAGAGTCAGGAATGCGCAAGAAACATGCGCATTCTTCAAGACTGTGACCTCATACCTAAGGTAGGAGCCTACAAGACTAAATCATGAAGGCTACCAGATGCTCGAGGAAGGCCTGTTTACTTATAGAAACATATTGTATATTCCAAACTATGACGACTTGAAGAGGTTCATAATGGATGAACTACACAAGAGACCGTATACTGGTAAGCCAGGATATCAGAAAATGATCATGACCACTAGGAAACAATTATATTGGCCTGGATTGAAGAAAGACATAGCTAACTATCTAGATAAGTTCCTAGAATGCTATCAAGTTAAGGCAGAACACCGACATCCAACAGGATTTTTACAGCCCTTATCAATACCAGAATGGAAATGGAGACCATCTCCATGGATTTCATCACAGGATTACCAAAGTTGACCAAGAAAAATAATGTTATTATGGTCATGGTGGAAAAAATGAGTAAGTCTTCTCATTTCGTCCCTGTCAAGTCAACTTGTAAGGCACTAGATATTGCCAACATCTTCATGAAGGATATATTAAGACGAAATGGCATGCCCAAGGAAATTATATCTGACAGAGACACCAAATTTACTTCAAGCTTTTGGAAATCCCTAATGGTTGGTTTTGAGACTAAATTGCTATTCAACACAACCTATCACCCCCAAACTAATGGAAAGATAGAAAGAGTGAACCAAATAGTAGAATACATGCTAAGGATGCATGTAATGCATCAACCTAAGAAGTGGGACGACTACCTACCATTGGTATAGTTTTTCTACAATAATAGTTATCAGGAATCCTTGAAGATGAGCCCTTTTGAAGCTCTCTATGGTAGACAATGCAACATTCCAATCAGCTGGAGTAATCTAGTGGACAGAATTACAATCGGACCCGACATGCTGAAATAAATGGAATATCAAATGATTCAGATAAATAAAAATTTGAAGATTGCTTAGGATAGACAGAAAATTTACGCCGACAGAAAGAGAACTCCCAGAGAGTTCAAGGTAGGAGACCATGTCTATCTCAGAGTTAGACCCAAGCAAATTCCTTTGAGAATGGGAGCCTTTTCCAAGTTGCCACCTCGGTATTGTGGCCCCTTTGAAGTATTATATAGAGTGGGAACTATATCCTATAGGCTAGCACTTCCTCCCACAGTAAAGGAACACAATGTTTTCCATGTTTCATTATTGAAGAAATATGTACATGATGCTAATCATATAATTGACTAGTCTGTGATCCAGGTGGAGCCAGAGGGAGAATTCCTACCAGAACCCCAATACATATTAGAAAGGAAGGAAACATCACTCAGGAACTGAACCATTGCACAAGTCAAGGTGCAGTGGAAACACTTTGGCCTAGATGAGGCTACGTGGGAAATGGAGGATTCCATGAGACAAGCATATCCGATTTTGTTTACTCCTATTCATACATATCATGTTGACAAATAGAACATCGAGGATGATGTTCCTTTAAGGGGGAGGGAATTGTAACACCCTGTTTCCCCCAGTTTGTAAATATAACTATATTGGCCAGGGAACTATGGAAAACTCAAAAGTGTGAATGTTTGATTTGATGGACCTTTGTATAAAAGGTTGATGAATGTAAATTCTGTTATTTTAATAGAAAATGGATATGTGTTGCATGACTGTTGAACATGTGATGTGATGAGAGAGGCCATGAATGTTAATGAAAGGTAGTGGAGGGGACCAGGAATGGTTTCTTTAACCTCCACTAAACCAGTACCATGCTGGATTTAATTGCTCAATATCAGAACGACCCTCTGACCCAGGAATTAATTACTGTTAGGATGGTAGGTGGGAAGACCTCCTCAAGAGTTAAAGAGGGGATGGGGCAGACCACCCATATGTAAGGTTTCCAGACCTGACCATAGATTGGGAATTCGAGCCACACACAATCTTGCAGAGGAAGGAAATAAAGTAAACGTGGTGGGCAAAGGGGGGGCGGACCTGCGAAGAGTGCAAAGACGAGAGCGGAGGTTCTCAGGTCTAAGGAAGAAAAATACTGAATCAGAGTGAGTTTTGATCACAGAAAACAAAGATTGAGCCGGGAGAAGGACAATAAACTTTGTCCCTATCTATTTATGTATTGGGAGAAGGAGAGTAACCTTCGTCCCTAAATTTTGTTGAGTTGGAAGAAAGACATTGAATCTCAAAGCATTGTGGTTTATGCTTGGGGGTGGCCAGTGATAAATCCATTGGGAGTGACTGAGCCTATGGTTGAGTGGAAATGAGCACCCCTTTCAGCAGTCGCATCACACTTTATGGTTCTAATAAGTGTTTTTCTTGCCTTGTGCTTTGAATTGGAAATAGTGGATGCATGTGAGTATTTATATGTATATCAATGGTTTATGTATTAAATTATTAAGTTATGAGTATGCATTCGTTCCCTTGAGAACCCATACTTCTTCTTATTTTTCCATATGAACCAGTTTAATGACTTAGAGTCACTTTCCCCAGAGAATTACACCACCATTCTAGAGTCAGAGTAAGCCTCTTGGCATTGCTACCATTTTGCTAACCTCACACGTTTACCTTGTCCTAATTCAGAGCTTAAAGCTCTGGGATTTATGGAGGAGCTCCCTTCGGACCAGAAGTCTGAGAGACTTTGAACTCACGCCTATGTAATTTACCAAAAACCCGACTAAGAGCGGGGATTATAGCCCAAGAGTCATATAAAGGTCCATGTGGCCTAGGTCTAGGAGTCCTACGCTAAAAGGAATTAGCTCATGAAGGTTTCAAAACCTTTGGAGTTTGAATCTCTGAGATGTCAAATTGCATGATGGTCAAGTTACCCGAACCACCGATGACTTAAGGAACTAACAACGAAGATGAAGGCAATCTTCTTAACAGGAGGAGAAGCCATCCCGATCGTCAGATTGACTCAAACATCCACTGGGGTTAACGAAAAAAATACTAGCCGCTTGATTTAATCGATGGTTGGGAATAATTGCAGAGTGCGAAGTTGAAATTAGCGGACATGCTAGTTCATGGCCCGCAATCAACCCACGTTGTTGATCTCGTCGGGAATGGAATATCAATGAATAGGATTTGACTAGAGTTGGGCAAGTACTTTCCAGATTTAGGAGGTTGAACTCTCTAATAAAGAGAACGCATGTTGAGGGCCCCACAATTACTATGAACCATCGATCGGCAGACACCTTGGTATTGGTCAGATCATGACCTCCAGACCTTGAACAATTGTGAGATGGATGGTTGTAAGCCCTTTGTAAATCTGTGGAGTAACAGAGTCCTTCGGTACCGTTGATCTAAGAGACTCAAAAATCTCAGAAGAGATAATGTTTCCAAGAGCGAAGGCGATACCCAATATAGTCGGGCTCGCAGGAGGAACAAAGGTTGAGGCCTTCAAACATCTACGAAACTCTTCCAAGTTGGAAGAAGTCAAAATCTCCGGAGGAAGAGCAAGATCAACCGTCGAATTGGTTGTGGGGAGAAGCTTGGACCATTAGATCAACGTCCAGGGAAGCAGAGGAGAGGCGATGAGAAGGAACAGATCCTAACCAACAAATCTAAGTGCAAAGGGACGATAGTCGTCCGATCTAAGGTAAAGTACATGAGTTTTAACCTGGGAGTGCACAGGAGGGTTGAATTGTCAAAGTCTTGAAGTCCCAAAGTGATTTGGGACCGTTCATCGCCAAGAGGGACAGGTGGCGCAAGATCCACAACTCCTGAGCGAGAGCTTGTGGTCAAGGAGAGAGCAGAATCATCGAAGACCCGAAGGAGGTCCTGTACATTGATTTCCAGGAGGGGTACATGTCAATAGATCAGATATTTCAGGGAAATCTCTGATCTATTGACATGTACCCCTCTTGGAAATCAATGTAAATCTAAAGAGATTCTGGACTGTCAGATCCAGAAGGGCATGTGGCGATAGACCGTGAAGTTCGGGTGGGAGAACTCCAGAAGAACAGGGAGGAGAAGAGTTTGAAACAACCGAAGCAACCGAGATTCGTTGATCTGTGGGAGGACACACGTCATCATATCGTGAAATTTGGGTAAAACGTTCCCGGAGAAACAAAGTGTGAGGAAAACTGAGATTTGAGATCTCCAAAAGCTGAAGTAGATCCTGTCCATTGGCCGACAGGAAAACACGTGTCAATAGATCGAAGATTTTGGGGAAAATCACTTCGAAGGTTTCCAAGTGAGGAGTGAGTCAAACTCCCGAAGTCCCGAAGGCTGAAGAGCCAGAAAGCCAAAGTCCCGAAGCCGGTTAGAGAAGTTGATTGAGGAGGACGTGTGGCAGACGATCTGTCATTTTGGAGGAATCTCTTCAGGATAAACAAAGGTTTGAGAATTAAATTTCCCGAAGCCTAAAGGGTGAAATCAATCACCGCCATTGATTGAAAGGGATAGGTGTTAGCAAATCTTCCACTTCAGAAGATTTCCATGTGGAGATAAGTGAGGGTTGAGAACCGAAAACTCCTGAAGGCCAATCTCACAGAGAAGATCGTGGCCATAGACTGAAAGGAGACAGGTGGCAACAGATCTGAAGGTCCGAAGGTTCGGACTTTGAAAGATTTATGAGAAGCAAAAAGTTGAGAGTGGAAACTCCTGAAACCCAAAGTCCGAAGTAAATCTAGACCATTAGATCCATAGGGACACATGGCAATGGATCACAAGTTTTGGATAAACGTATTTCGGTTTCAGTTAAGAATTGATAAATATGAAGTCTGAAGACCTGAAGGGATCGCAGCCATCGATCTATGGAAGACACACATTAGTGGATTATCAACTTCGAATAGAATCCATTTGGGAGAAACGAGAGTTGAGGTTTGAGATTCTGAAGCCCGGAATCTCGTAACGATCAGAGTTGTCGGTCTAAGAAGATATGCGGTAGGAGGTTTGTCATTGTGGGAGAAGGCGAGGTTTGAGAGTTGAAAGCACTGAAAACCGAATCAGGAATCAATTCATGTCCGTTGATTTGTAAGGGTCAGATCTAATCTGCAGGTTCGAAAGGGACATATCTGAGCCGTCATATTAGAACTACCGTCAAAGATCGTGAGATCAATGATCACGTTGCATTGCAGGGACAAAAAGTGCTCAAACTTTAAAAAGTTGAGGGCGGGCCGCAATCGAGAGCATGGTATCGACAAAAGGACACGTGGTGGCTCGTGGTGAATTGCGGGGATAAAAATAGTTTGGTTCCAAACCACTCTTGGTCGCGCCTGCAATCATGAAATTGGTGTTTGGTCGTAACCCGCGGTCATATGCGATGGTCATCAAAGAAAAGGGTCTAGGCCCCGATTTCCAAAATTAAGACCCTAGATAGAGGATTTTTCCTTTAAGTAAAGCAAAATTTCTTTGTTTTATTACGCCCCACTGTGGGTGTGTTGCAGTATCTTTCTTTGTACTTGTATTTGAAGAAAACTAAGAAGATAGGCCTCACATTCTAGTTGGGTTTTCTCCCATATTGGGTTTCTCATGTTATATATTGTTATTTTTTGTGAATGTTGTGTGATTACTTATTAATATAATCTATTTTTCACATTTCATCTATTTCATACATTTTAAGCATAAAACCAATAATTAAAGGATCTAAGATGTAAAGAAAATCAACCTTCCCAATAAAGATTTCAGCGTTTTATTAGATTTGTTGTGATGAATTGTCTAGTGAAATATCCACGACAGTTTACACACACACAGACGCACTCATGCACAATGAATTATGAATTGTTTTATTTAATTTATTTTTTAAATATAAATGATATGTATAACATATGTATTATGTTTTTGAATTTTGAACTAGTACTTTATTTCTATATTCAAAAGTGTTTTACTTTATGAATCCAATTATATTATATTTAAAGGTATTTAATAAGTATTTTTCTCATTATGAATACTTTACTTTCAACACTATCAAGATTAACTATGGGTTGTTATCCACCTTTTAAAATGTGAGAAATAAGCATTTTTAACTCAAACAATGTCAACTCATCCCTTGGGGATAATGTCATCCTATAAAATGTGATATTTTATTGTAAAGTTGATTTTCATAGTACATTTTTTGTTTTGAGATCCATTTTTGACCTCAAAATTTCCCAATTTTCCACAATCATGACAACCATGAAACAAACTAAAATCAATTAATTATTGTAATAACCTATTTTTCATTGTTATCCATACCAATGTCTTCTTTATCAAAATTTAGGATGTTTTCCTGTTGAAAATCATTATTGACATTGCTCAGGGATAAAAAGGTATTGCATTCCTTAAGAGGCAGGAGAACAATGACCATATGCAACAATAACAAACTCCATAGGAGGTTCAAATGACAACTTTGAGCATTCATTTTTATGAAGTACCAATTGTATACAGCTTAAAACTCAATTTCATTGTTTGGGAGGAACATAAAAAAATATGGCAATAGAACAATCATGTGGCACTACCTCAATGTCGATGGATATTAAGGTGGCTTTAAGCTAGGACTAGTGTTTAGGTTAAAATCCCTTCACAGCCTTGTATTAAATGTATTACTTTATATATTTTGGATGTAAATTGTTATAAGAATACACATTCCGCGCACCAATGTATATCGATGAGTGGTAGCCACGTGTACTTGAGGGGAAACTCATGGCTCTAATTATAGTAGTATTTTGTGATTATCATGTACAAATAAACCATGCTTTCGAAGGAAAAGGGAACTTCTATCATATGTAATAGCACTAGACTATATAAGAACTTTGCAGAACTTCCTTATAGCCAATTATATCATTGCCTTATGCATTGGGTTGTTTTCAAGCATTCATGGGTTAGTGAAATAATTTGATTGTTCTATTGACTTAGTGCATATATATATCTTTATAAGTTTAGTTTATGTTCTTGTTGATATGCTTTCTATAAGTTAATATTTGTAGGTTAATATGTGTTAATTTTTGGTATACTTGGTTAGTGTGTACCACCAATATACTTGGTTTTATTTTCTAATTAAGTCTTGGTTTTATTTTCTAATTAAGTTGTGTATTGTAACATTTGGTTTATATGGTAAGATGTGGTGGTTATCATTTTAATAATCTGCAATATGTTTTTCACATCTGAATCTAGGGTTATATGCTATCAACAATGGGAAGAAATAGGTTGGCATGTTTTATGTTTGTTGAGCCTTAACCTAGAGTTCACATTTTCTTTGTAAGAATAGATCTAAGATTACTCATCCATTCATGATTATGACTCTATAATATTTTTTAGATCTTGGTGATGTAGCATTTATTAAAGATGTAAATGTTATTATTGTAGCATTTATTAAAGATGTAAATGTTATTATAGGTAAGTTAGTTGATGTCATTTTTTATTATGATTTTATAATTTTTCTTAGATCTTAGTAATGTAGTATCTATTAAAAATGTAAATGTTATTTTAGAAAAGTTAATTGATGTGATTTTTTATCACATCTTGAAGTTGGTGCAGCTTTAAGTCCAAGTACTCACTTTGTCCCCTCTACCTATTCACACCTCCATGATAATTTCTATTAAAGTAAATACATAAAACTAGTATGACACCTCCATAAATCTTTGAAACAGTAGTATGACACCTTCATAAATATTTGTACCAAGTTTTAGTTTAGTTGTTTCTATCACAACAACACCATAACACCTCCATAAATCTTTGTCAATTTAGTTGTTTCTATCATAGCAACACCTCCATAAATCTTTGTCAATTTAGTTGTTTCTATCATAGCAACACTAGTTATTAAGACCTATGACACCTCCATAAATCTTTGTACTAGTTGTTTCTATCATAATAACATCAATTATTAAAACCTATGACACCTCCATAAATCTTTTTACCAAGTTTTAGTTTCATAAATCTTTTTACCAAGTTTTAGTTTAATTGTTTGTATCATAACAACACCATTTATTAAGATCAAGACCAATAATTTATTGTTCAATCCTATTCTAATATAAGATAGGCTAGCCCATGTTAATCAACATTTAATTTATTGGAATTCTTTTTTTTGTTCCTCCACATAGAGCACATGTACGCTGACTTTTAATGTAATTAATTTACATACACCCTTGGTAAAGGTGTTTTGAGGTGGTGGGGTGGCCTCACAAACTAACCCACTCCTTCCAAAAGTTTTGTGACTTAATTTTTTTTATAATTTGCTAATACTAATTAGAGTGTCCAACCACTACCTATGTGTGCCATCATGGAAGTAAGTAATAATAGCGTTAACCCATTTTTATATTTTTAACTTCTAGATTTTTGTATTTTTATTAAAGACTCTTCACTATTTGGAAGTAAGTAATAATAGCATTAACCCATTTTTATATTTTTAACTTCTCGATTTTAGTATTTTTTATTAAAGACTCTTCACTATTTGTAAGAACAAAACTAAAACTTTTATCTAGAAATTTTGTACGATGTTCATGATGTATTCAATTTCTTGAAATTGTGGATAAATGTTGAAGAATTTTCTGGAAATGAATTGTGTAGAAATTTTAAAACATCCAACTTTTTAAGTGAATACTCCACCTATCATCATGAACCAAAAAATTGAAAATTACAAAAAAAATATGCCTAATTTTTTTTTATAAATTAAACATAAAAAAATTCGTTTAAAAATTATAATAACTGTTCAAAAGTAAATTTATTGTATATTATAAATAATAATTAAAATTAATAATAAATAATAATGAAATTATTTTAATGAGTTACGAGAATGCAAACCATTTATTTCCGACTCAACCATTATTTCTTAAGCTACCCTTAACAATTGTCAACCTAACACCTCTACGGTTACTTAATCTATCAATGCTTGCTACCGACCCTTCCTCTTACAACACCACTAGATCTTCCATATCTCTTCATGTTGCACATGATATATATTGTATTGTTGTTAGCTTTATTTCTTAATGTGAATTGGATGACGTAGACCTTATACACTTCACGTGGATCTTCTACTCACCACCACTTAAAGCACTCCATGAATGTTCGGTGCTATTAACTTGTTGAAATAATACCACGAATGTAATGTGCTATAGGATGGAGGTATTGATAGAGATTGACTATCAATTGTCCTTGGTAGCACATACATAACTCATAATATTTTTTATATCAAATATACCAACACTTAATGTTTTTAAGAATTTAATGTCATGACAACATCTCTATTCTACCATCATAGAAGACATAGCATACATGATAGAATGAATGATGGTATGATGCAAAAATGTGGCATAATATTCTATAAACCAAACCAAACCAACTCTAGGGAACTTCATTCTCTTACCACCCTTCATGCCATTAAATGTGGCATAATGGCCATCTTAGAAAAAGACATATGTTTTTGTTGTGGAAGATTAGACTTAGATTGAGTTATTTTAAGGTAAGACATGGTCTTTATAGGGATGGATACTTCACATGTCCTAGTAGTAATTAAATTTCCTTAGTTTTCATCTTATTATTAATTGTTAATGGTTAGTGCCATAGAGCTATTATGGATGACACAAGATAGTTAATGTAGTCCATTTGAGAAAATTATTAAAAAAAACTAGAAGGATTACCCTATGTAAGTTTCAAAGCTTTTATAAATACACAATCTTGCATTTGTCTTTCCACACACTTACTTTCCTTGCCTTCTTTCATCGTTACTTTCCTTTCTTTTTTTCATTGTTATTGGTTCACTAACTTTCTTGATTATGATCCTTATTTGGAATTTGCATAGATGTTTTTAAATATTCTCCATGGAAGCTCCAAGCATTCTCACTCCTATCTACCATCGTATCTATCATCCAAAGGTTATAAGCTAGTTTTATCCTGTTGGAAATGATCCCTTCAACATAAATGTTACACATAGAGATGACAAACTATTTCAATAGTAGATTATATTCCTCAAGAAACAATCGACAAAAATACATTTTTCAGCCTCTACCTTGATCAATTTTATAATGACATTCTCTATGAATTGGACCTTCCAAGATTTGATTTGTATGTTGTTGTTATTAATGATATCATATGTAATTTTTTTAACAATTTTTTAACACAATACTTAGGACCTAGTTCATATATATGTTTTCATTACTCTAGATACCTCACATGCATTATAGGTTTTACAACCAACCTTTTCATGTCCTTTGACTACTATGATGAGATTGTACTGGGTAATTCGTACATATGATTCACCCTATGCAAGTTAGACAGTTTCAATATAGACTATTTGAGCATAGAAGTTATGGTTTCTCCCTCAAGAATGAAGAATGAGCCTCATAGTATTGCGGTAGCCTCAATTATATTCCATCATACCCATAGTACCACATGTTACCTCCTAGCTCAATAACTATAACTCCTATACTTTCTTTTGAAACGTCAATTGTACTCTATTGAATGGTTTATGTTTGCTTCAAATTAGCTTACATGATCTTCTTATGATACAACACTAATCTAAAATTTTCCATGGATGTTCCATTGGAACAATTTGTCACAACATATCTTACAATATTATGAAGTCTCCAATGATGAAGTGTCTTACTTTAGATTTGAGATTTAATATTACTAGATTAATGCATGAAATACTAAATAAATTGAAGCTAAAATGAAGAAACTAAGCAAATAACAAGCCATCCACGTAATGAACACAAGATGTACACTAGGAAAACCCAATACAGGAAACATCTAGATGGAATATGAATCTTGCGCCTTTCTCTTGTCTTCTTAGTTATGAAATAAAAATACAAATAAAGGAGCACTCACCATGGAGTTGTCCTAGAAATTGTAGCTAGTATGGCTGCTACAAGATCTTCTACTTTGTTATGCTCCAAAATTCCACTCCTAAATGCTATTTGGAACAATAACAATAGAATATTAATGGAGCCCCTTCCTTTCCTAATAACCTAGTATTTATCATGTCTTGATGGCCATCTAGGGTTAGGGTTAGGGTTTTGCATGCCTCAACTCCTTATTAGAATTAGGGTTTTGAACCCTCTAGAATCTTCTTGAAATTTCACATGTGACTAGCTTCACATGTGTGAGTAATTTGACCTAACATGGTATCTACTTGATATCATGGTGGTCAATAGGATAAGTCAGCCTGTAGGAGACATAACTTTTGCATATAAACTCCAATTGAGGTGATCTTTGCACTAATGAAAAGCTTTGAAAATGTAAAACAAGGCCTCACATAGGCTCCATAGGCTCCATAATGTTTTGGACCACAAATCATTGAAGTAATACCCACCCCTAAAATGGGCCTTGGAAGCTAATAGATCCTATTTTTTCACATAGAAAATACCAAAATAGATGAAAAATTCTATAATGATCCATTTTGGATCATACTTTTCCATTTAGGGTGGATTTTGGTCCCCAAAATCGTTTATCGAAGGAGGTGAGGAACATTTTCTTCTTCTCCCTAGAGTACCATTTGACCTTACTTGGAAGTTTTCCTTTCAATCGAACCTGCCAAATTCCATTCTACCCTCATCCAGTTGTTCTCTCTTTCTTATACAAAATTTGGTTTTCTACTAACTTTTCCATAGCTTCTAATGTTAAGTCCTCTTTGGTAGGTAAGGATTTCTCATTAGCTTCCTTCTCCAACATGGAAGGCTCATAGAGTTTCATATTTTCCACATTCACTATTGAGTAAATGCACATATGTGGGGGTAGACTAAGTTTGTAGGCATAATCACCCATCTTTTCCAACAATTCAAAATGACCATACCACAAATCCTTCATATTATTGTTAGGACCTTATAGATTTTATTTATTTATATAAAACCAAACTTTGTCTCCCACCTTGAATGATTTCTCAATTTTGTGTTGATCATGCTTATCCTTCTATTTTTCTTGTGAGTAATTCAATGTTTCCTATACTTGCAAATGGATTTTCTTGATATTATTAATGAATTTTTTAGCCTTTCATACTTATGGTGTGGTCTCTTCCCTCACTCCTCCTTATTAGTCGTATACAACATCTAATGATGAAGGTGGAAAATACCCAAAACAAGTTTCAAAAGAAAACTTATTATTAGAAGTGTGGATTGCTTTGTTATAAGAGTGTTGAATATAAATCAAAATTACATGCTAGGTCCTTGGATGATTTTGATTGTAACCCCTTGTTGTGAAAAGAAATAAAACCCTCCATTTTTTGTTTGATCTTGTTTACCTCATGTTGAGCACTCAACACACCCTAAAAAAGGCTTATCAAATTTTGTCACTTTTTGGGTACCGCTTGTTTTCTGCACTGCCTGACTCAACTTCATTTTGTGAAATTTTTTATATTTGTTTGTTTTCATGACTCCTATCACCTATTCAGGTTTGTTTGAACTTAAGAAACCTCATGTCTAAAATACTTTAACACCTGAATTAAGAATTGACAGCTAAACACTGCACCTAACGTGCTCAGGTTCGGCATCAGAAAGAATTCAAGTAAGTAAAGGAACCACACAAAAACAATAGTCATCGAGCATTGATCCTCATCTGAATCGGAAAAAGGTAGTTTTTTTTGCGTAATTTATTCGCATAAAGTTTTGAGAGATAGTCGATCCCCTTCAGCATCAGTAAAATACAAAGAAGAGAGATGTTCATAAAGGACGTAAAGAAATCATCGATAGTCAATGCCTGATGTGCTTTATCGGGATCGGGGAAAATCCAGAAGGATCACAACAAAATTTTTGACTATGATAAATTTATTTTCAATCACCGATCCCCGATGCGTTTTAGGCATCGAGAATTTTTCGAGGGAGCCAATCCGAGAGTACTTGGGTAGGTTTATCATCGATTGTCGATCCTTGACACTTTTCATCGTCGAAAAGTTAGGATTTGGTTTTATATTGAATGGATAAAATAAAGTCCCGAATCCGATTAATACGATAAAATTAAGTCACTGGTCTCGAACGCCACATGTATTTACCAGGTAAGAGGGTCATACAGTCTAGTTCTATCCCGAGTCATTTTTGGGTTCCCTAGGTCCTAGTCACACCTCCGAGTCAGCTTTTCCACGTCAACACTGTACAGTAAGATCGATCGGCATCAAATATTTTGTAGGAGGATATCAATGAAAATGTTCACAACACAATCCTAACCCCCAATCCACCAACTGAAAGAGTGGAACGATGGGACGTTTGCAGCATTAGATACGATCGTATTTTGGAAATTTAAGGAACTAATTAATGCTCGATCCTGCATTAGTTTCTACCCTGTGCATCGATTAGACAACAACATTTTGAAATCGACGATAGAACACATTACCACCCGCGCCTCCATCATCAACCCACGATAAATTTAAGTTTAAATTCCTCTAAAGATCTGACGACAGATTTGTTGAAATTTCACTCATAACTCGAATTGAATGGATGATGCGACACGGTAATATCATCCATGTTTAAATATCTAGAACTTTTGTGAACAGATTCATTCTACGCATAGGTGAATTCCATAGCATATGAACAAGTAGAGTGAGCAACTGGAGACTGTATTGACTCTTTTGATTATCAAAACCAGGTTTAACAAGCTTCAAAGGTATGTATCCAAGTCTGTCAATTCATTGGTTATAATTTATATATGTTCATCTGGTTTCTTACACAGTCTCTAAAATCTTCTCTAGTTGCAAGAAGAATGTCATTAAGAAATCCAACCACCAGACGCTTGCCGAGAGCACCAAATCTGAAAGAACCAAATATAGGAAAAGGTTCTTCTCCAGGGACCGCAAGGCGGTTGGGGTACGCTCCCAGGGAGGATCCTGTCATCAAAACCTTGACAAAGAAATATTTTTCCTAGCCTCCAGCATTCGGTGATACTAAAGAAAGAACTGGGTCCAAAATAATGCTCCCACAGTGGGGGGATCTCTTTAACAGGATCAACCGAAAATAATACCCATAATGTATCCCACACAGTGATCCAAACGTAAGGACACTTGACAAACATGTGTTCTTGAACATCCGACGGTCGTATTTACACATGGTGGCAAGTAGAACCCTTATTTTCCCGAACATATAGGTTCTGAAAAGGATCATCAGCCCCACCGATGGGAAGAAATGCGTGATCAACGATGAGAATGGAGGATGCGTCAAATTTTTCCTCCCAACAGAAGTCAAGAAGTACTATAAGCTCAGGGACCCAGAGGAGAGGCTCAACACGGAATTTTTGGTAAATGTCTATGAGTTCCATGACACCATCCAGTTGATGCCCTCATGGTGTAAGGAGGACAAGATGTTCACTAACTAGAGAAATGGTTGGTATGGAATGATTAATATGAGGGATCCATACATCTATTTGATGGCTCTCATCTGTCGGTTATATGGAGAAAAGGAATGCTCCAAGTTTTCGGAAGCATGGATGCCTTTGGCATACATAGTTGCAATCGTCAGGAGAAGCTTCAACTGGGAAGCGATAATCTCCAAACAATTAAGTATCTATTTACAATAGGCTCACACGTCGAAGGAAGGAGAGGCACCAACTTCTTACACAACCTCGTACTTGCTCAATGTCATGTGCGCAATGAACATCTTTGTTGGCTTGAATATGAGATGGCATGTTGCAGATCTCCCAGTCCACGTCTACTTTAGTGTCCTATGGGAGAACAAGTACAAGAAATATTACGCACTCATCTACGATGAATTTATCTCCCGCATTTATTTTATTATTTTAAGAAGGAATTCCCAAGGCTATCGATGACATCCAAGAAAATGATAGACAAGGTAGGCCATTGGTACTTAAACAAACGCTCAACATACATCAGGGTGTTCGGGGCCACCAGAGCACCACATCTCCTACCAACTCATGTCCTAGACCAGCTCGTCGTGGGATAATTATGTTATCAAACCATCTTGCATGACTATAATGCCACATTGGTCAAAGACAAGAAATGGGCTTTCATACCCTATGGTTTCCATGTGGGGTTCTATCTGGTAAAGTATACTTCTCAAGCCAAACAAGAAAGGTTGAGCCAACTTGAATTCAGGTTCCCGAAAGGCCGATTCCACAAGCACAACCCTAAAGGCCTAGTCCTCCAACATGCTTCGCAAGTATCATCCTGTTGGTCGTATGCTCACGATAAGTTTGAGGATGAAGTCTTCATAGAGAACTCCTAGTACTGGGATGAGGTGGTGTAGAGGATGGCCAACCGAAACATGATGAGGTTCAAGGCCATTAGCATAGATGAACAGGTGGAAACAATAGAGAAGTCATCTCAAGAGGCCCTTAGATCCAGGGAAGAAATCAGAGCGGTAGAGACAACAAAGGCCCATAGAATGGGATTGTTCTTGACACCAGAGGCACAGACAAGGGGATTTCTCTTGATGGAAGAGGACATAGAGTCATTGATCATTTGAAGAACTACCTAGATCTCGTAGAGATGATGAGGGTTCCTACTGACAACCCAATCAAAATTCGGGGAGGACCAAGGGACCTAGAGCCGATACAGATTGAAGAAACCACTGGGTTAGATAACCCTGAAGCTTCAACACCACAGGTTGGATCACCAGGGGAAGTTTCATCTTAGCCCGAGATAGCGAGGAAATCATGTATAACAAGTACACCAAATCCCCTTTTCGATCTAATAACCATCTACAATGATGAGGAGAGTTGGTAGGTGTCCTTGGTCACTCCGATGAAAATCACAGAGGAAACAAAACCTGATAAGGCATTCACCCTAGGTATCAATGCTTCAATTGAGAGCCACCCACATAACAATCATGAGGTGGAAAGTGCCTTAGATGTTGAGCCACTC